>CAXHKU010000308.1:0-135383 GCA_964017125.1 Flabesymbios commensalis
ATTGTAAGTATCATGTGAAATCTTGAGAAAAAATGAGAAAGAATAGTGTCATTGGAGTGTAAAATTTTGATATTATGAAAACTCACAAAATTATTATATGCCGTGCTTATCTTATATATCCTAGATTTATATTCAAATATGTACATGTGACAAAATTCAAGAGCTTATAACTTCGACGACTATTTTTACATTGTAGTTGAAAACATTCTGTAAAGCATCACCTGTCAGTAAATCATGGAGCGCATGATCAATCATCGTCTCACATGGTTTTTACAAGACAATCACATAATAACTAAATATCAATGTGGTTTTCAAAAAGGAAAGAGCACCACAGACCATTTGGTCAGACTTGAGACTTATATCCGTCAAGGTTTTGTTAAAAATCAACATACAGTTGGAGTATTTTTTGATTTAGAAAAGGCCTATGATACCACATGGAAGGGTGGTATCATGAAAGATCTTCATGAAATGGGCCTGAAGGGTAGATTACCCTTATTCATTGATAATTTTTTAAAGGGGAGAAAATTTAAAGTCCGCTTGGACAACACCCACTCTTCACTAAATCCACAGGAGGAGGGTGTCCCACAAGGTAGTATCCTTTCACCAACTCTATTTACCGTTAAAATAAACAGTATAATTGATTCTTTACCACAAGATATTGAAAAATCATTATATGTTGATGATCTGGCTGTTTACTGCCAGTCAAGCAATATGGCAATAATTGAGCGGCGCCTGCAAGGCTGCCTGGATAAGTTGGTGACTTGTGCGGATGAGAACGGCTTTAAATTTTCTCCCACAAAAACTTTATGTGTACATTTTTGCAAAAAAAATGGCTTACAGCCTGAGCCTAATCTCAAACTATATGGACAACAGCTTCCTGTTGAAGAGCAGGTCAAATTTCTTGGTCTGTTTTTCGACAAGAAGCTCAGTTTTATTCCACACATCAAATATATGAAAGATAAGTGTAGGAAAGCATTACAATTACTACGAGTTATATCCAGCAAGGATTGGGGTGGTGACCGGACAACCTTACTGAGGATTTACCGGTCTCACATCAGATCCAAACTGGATTATGGTTGTATTGTTTATGGTTCAGCGAGACGATCGTACTTAGCAGTACTTGATCCAATCGCGAACCAAGGTTTGAGATTATGCTCAGGGGCATTTCGAACATCACCAATCGAAAGTCTTCAGGTGGAGACCGGTGAGCCCTCTTTAGAGACTCGCCGGTTGAAGCTGAGCCTGCAATACTATATGAAGATGAAAGCAAATCCTGAGAACCCGGCATACTCGTGTGTTGTCAACCCAGAGTACAAGAGACTGTTTAACAACAAGCCAGGGACTATACCTACTTTGGATATAAGGCTTCAACCCCATCTGGAGGACATGGAGGTGGAGCTCGACGCAATTAGCGTTGTGCGCCCACCAGAATGTCCACCCTGGCTTCTCCAACAGCCTAATATACTTTTTAACCTCTCAGATCTCAGGAAGGGAGACACCTGTCCCCTTGTCTTCCAGAGCATGTTGCTTGAGTTATTTTGTAGATTTCCGAGGCACCGGAAGGTGTATACTGACGGATCAAAGGAAGACAAGAGGACAGCTATGTCCTTTGTCTGTGATGATCATGAATTTAGCTGCCGCATTAACGATGAGGCTTCAATTTGCACAGCAGAGCTGTTAGCTATTGAAGCTGCCATCGAATACATCTGGGATAGTAGTGACGAAGAGTTCATGATCATCACAGACTCGCTATCTTCATTGCAGGCTCTTAAGAGTCAAAAACTCAACAACCCAATTGTTTCCAATATTTTGCATATGTGTCACTACTTGTCTGGGCACAAGGACATTGTTTTCTGCTGGGTACCCAGCCATATTGGAATACAGGGTAATGAACGGGCTGATGTTTTGGCCAAGGCTGCCCTGAATAAGACAAAACAGTTTTATTATATACCATATACTGATTTCAAGTATAACATCTCTGTCTACCTTGATGACATTTTGCAAGGTGAATGGAACATCAATGTCACCAGCAAATTGTTCGAGGTACAACCAATCATTAAGCGATCTTTTACACCAATGGAACGCCGAAGAGATGACATTGTCTTATGCAGGGCCAGAATTGGCCATGCCTATTTCACAAACGGCTATTTATTGAGAGGAGAATTGCGACCTATGTGCTGCAATACTCGTCTCACTGTAAGACATATCCTTCTCAGTTGTGCGAAATATACGCACATCAGAAGGAAGTATTTTGCATTTAATTCCTTGTTTGAGCTATTCAGGGACACCCCTGCTGGTTTTATTATTCAGTTCCTTCGGGAATGTAACTTATATTACATGTTTTAATTATTAGACATAGACTTTTTACACAATCATTCCAATTTCATGGAGATATAATGACTTGATAAGTCGTTCATTTTATAATCACTTCATATTTTACATTATTTATACTGATATTTTTATACTCATTAAACTGTGTTATAGTGCAGGCGCTACAACATGTCATCAGACTCGTTACATATAGGTGCCAGGAGCATCGTCATCTTATCATATCAAACATTTTAAACTGAATATTTTAGTACGATCATGCTTTTATTAGCTTTGTCTTTCCTTTACTACTTTAACTATACAATATGGGATATTGTAATACCTGGAATTTTCACTTAAATGGCCATACTGGCCGAAAAGTGAAGTAAAGCATTTTACTTACTTACTTATCACCTGTCAGTGGCTAGAATTTCAAAGCTTTTTTAAATTTATTTTTCTTATTGTTTTGTTCAAATAAATTATTCTCCTTTATATACCGCCCCTGCCAGGAATTATAACTCATTACTTACATAATGTAATCCATTCTCCACACATATATGTCGCTCAGGGCAACCCCGCTCTCTCTCTGTAACCACACGCCATGTTTCGACAGAAACTGCTCATTTGAGCAGTTTTGTTGATATAACAACTCTAGGCTTATAAACACGCTTGAGTGTCCTGAATATATATGGCAAATATAAAACACCACTACTCGGCCACATATCAGTTTCTATTCACATAGAAATAGAAAATATTCAATGGATTACTTTTTCTGCCTACGCGCTGCTGTGAGAAGGTCCATGTTTACGTTTTTCTGACAGAATTTACAATCGGCTTCAAAACACTGGCAAATATAAATTACTGAATGACATGCGAATTGTGCTGGTTCAATTTATCCACTACTTAACAGAATAAATAGCCCTTACCTGTAGCAAACTCTAAAATCAAATTAAATATTGAAAAAAGGATAAGTAATGAGTCGAAGTGAACACCAAAATAGTTCCGTGGTTATAGGAATGGTTATAAAATCACGTGGTAACGCTCACTAATGGCTGATAAATCTGGTCAATCGCCATGCGTGCATACGGCGAAATGAGCATGTGCTATCAGAGATATAACTATAATCTCTGAGGTCAGAATTAATGTAATCCTTACAATGTGTGTTTAATATTACACAATATTCGATTTTTGACATTTACTGAATTATTTAATTTAATTTGTATTAGCCAATTAAACCACTGTTGTTGAGAACGATATGTGTGTCTAAACATCAAGATCTGAAAATATATGACTATTTTGTTTCAAATTAAACAAATATGAGTAATTTTCACACAACTACCGCGACCCACAACTTAAAGTGGGTGAAAATTTAAATGAGATAACTTAGCGGGCAGAGGGTTAAAGAACTATTGATGGCAAAGATTTCAATTTGAAATCATCATTAATGTCTTAGTTAGCTCTTTCCGCGTTATTTGAATACATATGTTATGGGTCTACTGTCATTATAATTTGAATACATATGTTATGGGTCTACTGTCATTACAAATATTTTAATTCTTTTAGTGCGGGGATAGACTTTAGACGTCAGATGATGTCTTTAGACGCCAGATTATGACGACTAACAACGATACCCGAGCTGAAAGGGTTAATCTAAAATATGTTGGTGCTTATATTTATGTCATATCTATGTTGATCGCTAGCAATTTAGGATGTGCTACATAAGTGAAACTTTTTGCAGATTTTAAATCCTGATGTAAAACTTAGTGGCGTGGATAAATTTATCAAGAACACAGTTAAAAAATATAACATTTAACTTATAATATTATATTACGCAAGACATTTCAATTTCCATTAATCTCGACATTAAAAGCGACTACAAAGAGGGTCCGAGTTGGCTAGGGTCATAGCTATAGCCTACATCAGCAGGCTCGATTTTACGTGGTTCCTCTGGGGAATCCACAGCCTCACCAAACCAACTTGCAGCAGGTGGAAATATTTTTTGTGTTGGTAGACCTAGACTAAATCTATGTTTTAATTTAAATGACAAAATAACATTAACTATAAAGAAGGCCAAGATTACTTTCAGTTTACCGTGCTATTCCGGAACGTGTTTAAATCGCCTTGGACGCTTTAGACTAGATCTAACTTCTCAATCTTCGCACCATGCTTTGCCGTGGGCGATAATTGGAGTAGCCCTGAATCCAAGGCTATCCCGCCCAAGCTGGCAGCCCGAGCCGCAGCAGGCGAAATGTATGGAGGCTTGGAGTCGCTGTAGCCCTGCGGAGCAGGTCACCACAGACAGCTGCGGAGTTAGCTCGCAGCGGGTCGATAAGATTCTATTCTATTCTAGACTCTGGAAATTAGATTTTTTTTCTTGAAGCCAGTCGGGCTGGTAACAAAATATTTCCACCTGCTCGCAATCAAATTCACCTGCCTATAAGTATAATTTTATTCTTATGCCGTTAAGGCTTATTGCAATAACCAGGTCGAGAGGAGTACTTGGATTCAGGTGTGCATTGGAGCGTACTTGGAACCAAGTACCTACTCAAATCCAAGTAGAAAATATACTTGAATTCAAGTACGTACTTGAAAGCAAGTACAATACATTTTTTTGGCTTAATTTTATGTTAAACAAAGCTAAACTTATGATTTAGGTCGTCCATAGATAGAAATAAACCATATCTGTTGAATGACATCTTTTGATTTGGGCACACAACTTGTGAAAGGTTTCGTTTTTGACAAACATCCTGCAGCTTGTGTTTACCTCTATCAGTTTGGACCATCTTCTGTACTTCCAATGTATTGAAATCGAAGGTAAGGAGGTTAAATTTAAAAAAGCTTTCATGGGAAAGTTAGTTCAATATCTCCCACATGTACTTAGATGAGCCAAAATGGCAGTAATGACGATCAATTTATCGCAGACATTGAAAGCTCAGGTGTCACCTCAATGCCCAATATCTACTTAGATTTAAGTATGTACTCAAAAGCAAGTACGATAGTCAATACACTTTGTTGGCTTAGTTTCATGGTAAACCAAGCTGATAATCGATGTGAATGGATGTCATTTCACAGATATGAATCATCTACATCTACTGATAACTTAATTCACCAACTTATCTAAGTTTAACATTAAAATACGATTTCAATACATTAAAACTAAACCAAAAAATGTATTGTACCTGGATTTGAGTACGTACTTTAATCCAAGTATGGTACTTGGATTCAAGTACGAACCTAAATCCAAGTACTTCTCTCGACCTGATAACTTTTTAGTCATTTTTATTGTAATATGAAAAAGCACTGTAGACATTAGATTGTTGTAATCAGGATGCAACTCTACATTTTATCAAATAAGCGAGAAAGTAAAATATTATATTCTACTGTTGCCAGTCGGGCAGTTTACAGGTCATTTTTACCAATCCGAAGCTAAAATCACCAGCCATTGGCTGGCGGGCCGGTGCTAATTTCCACCCCTGTTGTATTCACCTGGGCTATAATTGGGGATGCCAGGCTGGTAGACGGGGCAGCTGTCTGGCACTTCGTTCCCGGTTGACAATGTTGACTACCAGGCTGGCATCCCCAATTTAGACAATTATAGCGGTATAGCCAGCCCAAATATTTAGGCTA
Organism: Flabesymbios commensalis; assembly: GCA_964017125.1. Taxonomy (NCBI): domain Eukaryota; kingdom Metazoa; phylum Annelida; class Polychaeta; order Terebellida; family Flabelligeridae; genus Flabesymbios; species Flabesymbios commensalis. Next base: position 5,935 of record CAXHKU010000308.1, read on the forward strand.
CAGTCCCTTGCTAGGTACATTATCAGATTATAAAAGATGTCACCTCAATGTGGCAAACGGTTATGGGGGTAACAATCCAAAACATCACTCAGACACTTGAACTTTACGAAGCAGCTGAAGAAACTACATAGATGATGCTGCTGTTGAGAGTTCTGTTTTTAGATACACCAGGGCACCCAACAAGTGCCCCGCAATACAGTAACAGTAGCAAATATACCATATATGATCATAACAATCAGAAATTTGGGCATAGCCTCCGGCCTCCATTTTTTTTTTTAAGTCGAGGAAGGGCTGGTATGAATAGCGAGGGAGACCTATAAAGCGAGGGAGGATCAATAAGAAGCCGAATGTATATGAGATGGCAATTTATCACTAAATATACAAATATATGGTATAAACATTATAATATACATATAACTGTATCGAAACCAGCTATAATTATTAAAACAGTTGAGAAAATGAATAATACCAACAACAAGGGAGACATTATTAAGATCGCCGGCCGCCATTTTGTCAGATTGCCCAGTCGGCCAACAGTGGGGCCATCTGGTGAATAGAACTGGCTGTCACAAGTGACAGGTACAATACTGAAGCAATCAGGATAGCGTTGATAGTAGCGTAGTATATTATTCTTATAATTTAAAAAAAACACAATTACACATATTATGCGTAAATATAATATATATTTTATTGACATACAACATTCATACAACAATCATTCAACTTAAGTAATGTACACGAATTGCCTTTCTTTTGGCCAGGCTTGGTACCATTGGCGGTGGAGCGTGAAATCGTTAATGCACCGTCACTTGAAATAACAGAACGATGTTGTTGAGGTTTGTGTGTTTTGAGAAATTTAAGTAGATGGCGGTCTCTTTAGTCTTTTGTTTTATTAATCCATGACGGTTTTCTTTTCAATTGCATTTCATGTATTTGATGTATAGGCCTATATATATATGAATGGCATACATATCCAGATGCATCTTGAGCGCTACAAAAGGCCCTATGCCGGCGTGTGAGTCATGATCAGTTTCTATTTCTTTTATTTCTCTTTAATCTGTGATTTATATTAATAATATGTAGGCCTATTTGTTCAATTGTGATAAAAAGGTAGGAATACTTCTGGAGATTTAAATATTATTTTTGTTATATTTACATATAAAATATATTAGTCTTAATTTTGTAATTAAAAGGTACCCTATTTATTTTTAATTCGGGCTGTTTAATTACTAACGATTCGTGCGCCAGTGGTAACATTAGATACATACGCGGTGTTTGTGTTTGTGCGGCTAAGTGATTACCGGGTACACACCAGGTGTCGCTCACAGCCGCCTGTCAAAGCGAAAAAGACTTTCAATCGAAGCGGGGTCTCTTTTGATCACATAACCAGACCTGTATTGTCTCCCAAATCGAAAAAAATAAATAATTGCATAACAAAAATACAAATGCATATATTTTATTGTGACATCCATAAATACATCATATACATGCATTACACTGCCATACGATGCCTCTTATTGATCCTCTCTCGCTTTATAGGTCCTCCTCACTTTTCATACCTACCGTCGAGGGAGAACATAACTTTTGATAGATTCTCATCCTTATAGCTATGAAACTTCACTTTTTACCCTCGGTGCGCCCCATGAGGAAGTGCAGGGTAGGCAAAAACAACTTCACCCAAGTTTTACCCTGGGTAAACAAGTGCAGCCTTCCCCAGGTATCTCATTTCTTTGAGATTCCCACATTGTTCTGTCCCAACTGTCTTAATGATGTCCTCCAGAACTTCCTCATAGGGCAATGGAACGGTATCAGGTGAGTTCGCCACACAGCAAGTTCACCACAATTCTTCACCACAACTTTGGTGAGCTCACCACAAAGGGTATTGAACTTACCGTGTGGTGAATTCGAAAACATGGTCTATTTTCATTTTTTGCATTTTTTTACAAATATTTAAAAATGGCACCTGCGAAAAAAAAAATCATCAGAAGGGGCCACAGCATGCCTGTTCCACTTACCTATTCAAATATTTGTTGCAGCTATCATGAAATTAAAGGCGAGAGCTGTCATCATTTTTCGTAATTGCGAGAAATCTAATGGGATGTGAACTCCAACAGGTGATTGAAAGTGCCTTTCAAAACAAATAACTTTTTGAATTCTACAATGATGGCTTTATTTCTACCAGTTATAGTGAGCAAAAAGAACAAACAAACAGAGAAAAATATGTCTTTTATTGCAGTGTATCACAAATTCTCATAAATCCTCAAAAAACACGAAAAAACTCATCATAATGACTGTTTGAATGTACCTGGTGTAGGGCCTACTATACTATACTACTGTTTTAGGCCTACCTGAGGGGACATTTAACATTGAAGTGGCCCTTAAAGCAGTAGTAATATATAAAAGCGACAACCAAATAATGAGTTTTTATTTCTAGTAATTTAAACTATACAATGCCTTGGGGGAAGAATCCTCCTGATAAGGGGCGTTCTTTTGGGGATTAGCGCAAGCAAAAAGGGTTCAGAAATGTTTTGAGGGGATAAGTTCATAACAATATTAAAACCGCTAATTGGGCTTAAAACATTAGGCCCACTTCAGCGTTGACTAGCATGACAGATGGGCTTAAAACTTTAGGCCCATTTCAGCATTGACTAGCATGACAGATGGGCTTAAAACATTAGGCCCACTTCAGCATTGACTAGCATGACAGATGGGCTTAAAACTTTAGGCCCATTTCAGCAGCGCCTGTGATCAGAAGTGTGCTTAAACCTTTAGGCCTTTTTTAGCAACGCCTAGGATTACTGGTAGGCTTAAACCTTCCGGATTATTTCAGTGGACATTTAACATTGAAGTGGGCCTAAATGTTTAGGCCCACCTGAATGGAAGAGTAACATTGGAGTGGGTCTAAAACAGTAGTAATATATAAGAATCTAAAGTCGTCACTCTTTAATTAAGTCTCCACCCACTATGTAGTGTGGAGTCCGCCCGCCGCAGCTGCTGCCGTCGCCGCCACTTGTTTCTGCTCTCACTTGACAACCCCTACTCGGATTCTTTCCAAATATTTGCAGTATGCATACTGACCCTAGGAAATTTGCAGGGGCAAATTTTTTTCAGAGTTTTTCGGCTTCTTCAATAAAATCCAAGATGGCCGCCAAAATCCTATGTCGCTCTCTAGAGCTTGAACCGCTCTATGGATTTGTTTCATGTTTGGTTTAAAGGAAAGACCCCACTCTGCACATGTGCTGATTAGTTTTTAGTGTGATTCTGATAATAAAAACTTATTTTTTTATTTTTTAGGATTTTAGCTGATATTTCAGTTTTGCTCATTTTGGCTATTATCAAAATTTGGTAATATGGTTATACAGCTTGAATTTCATCTTTTGTGTATGCTCAGTGGCCCTGAGAAAAAAGTGAGGAGAATTCTTTTTCTTTTTTCATTTTTTTCAACAAAATTCAAGATGGCCGACAGATCACATGTTACTCTGAAGAGCTTGAACTGCTTCACCGATTTGTTCCAAGGAAGCAACTTACCCTGGCCATATGTTGATTGAATTTTGGTGTGATTCTGACATCACATTTTCACGTGGTTTACATAAAAAATTGGTGACAGTACTGTATTTCTCTATAATTAATGTACTATGTGGGGCGGGTGGAGACGCAAGCTTTGCCCCTCAGGCAAATCTAGTTCTACTGCTGTTTTAGGCCCACCTGTGTGGACCTTTGAAATTAAAGTGGGTGTAAAACAGTAGTATACTATAGGGGAGGACGGGGCAATTTTGAACCCTTAAGACATAGTGCATACCTGATCACTAGCTATATACCTAAATCACTCATTATTGCATACGTATAGTGCTTCCACATGTATGATGCCCCACTAAAATTTATAGTTAGTTGTCTTGTATATTTAAAAAAATATAGCGCAAAATGTGATTACAGCCAGACTGGTCGGACATGCCAGAGGCGGGGCATGTCCGACCAGTACCCTTCGAACATGCCCCGGTTATTAAAGTGCAATACAACAACGACAATAATTAGCAATCCTTTGTATTTTATTATTGCATTTTGCATAAATAGCAACAGTGTGATGTTGCCCTTCACAAGGTAGCAGCGCATTGTCAGTCTCCCAAAACGTTGCCAGCAGTAGGCAATGACAGTTTGTCCATCAGGCCACCGGCACACCACTGGCGGCATTTATCACGGTTATCCACCAACCACCGGGTTACCAGACAAAACAGCATGTGTTGTATAAAAAAGTGTGATAATGTGTATCTGAGTGAGTGCCAGCATGTATGGGTGAGTGTGGACATGTGTGAATAAGATAAACTATGTTGCAATTATGACCATTGGTTGTGAGGTTAGTTCGGGGCATGTTCACACCCTTACCGGGGCATATCCGAACGCGTTTGAACGTGCCCTGTAATGCCATTTTAGCTTCAACCCCAATTATTGCTCGTACCCCGCGTGATGGTTCAAAAATACTCTCCCTGTATGTTGTATACCTCTGTGTTCTATTTATAGAACAACAAATGGTTACTTAACTACTAAAACTGTAGTTCACACTGTATTTAGAAAAATTAACCTAAATAACATAAAATGAGACGAAAATCACTTATTTGAATCGAGAGCAAAACAAAAAACTGTAGTTGATGAATTTTGGGAGAAACAGTGACTCGGGGGAAAGGTACATCATGAATTATATTTTTAATTCACCAGGTGGCCCTCAATTTTGAGTTACCAGCAGGGTGCGAACGTGCCCCAGTGTTCGAACATGCCCCGTCCTCCCCTACAATACTACTGTTTTAAGCCTAAATGGACAATTAACATTGAAGTGGGTCTAAAGCAGTAGTAATTTATAAGAGCGACAACCAAAAAATTTATTTTTATTTCTAGTAATTTAAACTAGACGATGCCTTGAGGGAAGAATCCCCCTGATAAGGGGCGTTCTTCAAGGGATTGACGCAAGCAAAAGGGGGCTTGGAGATGTTTTAGGGGGATAACAATATAAAAAACGCTAAATGGGTTTTTAACATTTAGCCCGCTTCAGCATCGCCCAGCATGGCAGGTGGGCTTAAAACTTTAGGCCCATTTCGGAAATGCCTATGATAACGTATGTGAAGAAGAAGAAGAACAGGTGGGCTTAAAAGTAAGGTTAAATATAAAACTGAAAGACAGGCCTGTGTATAGAACTAGAAGACTAGAACTAGAAGGTGTGGTTTATTATATGCCTATACTTCTGAGCCTATCCAACACAATGACAGTTGTATACACATGCCTGTCTTTTATTTTCATATTTGACCCTACTTTTATGCCCACCTGTCATCATATGCTTGGCTCGAATGGGTCTATAATTTAAATTTATCTTTAAACCAGATACGTTATGAATAGAAATGAAAAATACCTAAATTACTGTGTCAAACATTCGACAATCTTAACACTTTAAATGCAATATGAATCAATCTGTTTTAATAAAATAACTGATCAGATTAATGTGAGTACAATAAATTTAATATCTATAATAGAATTATCCGTGCTTATAATTTTACAAATTTTGCACACTTGAACCATTTTACCGATTTAAAACAGAATTATTTTGAACAAACTCGTACTATTCGTTCAACATGTATTACACCAGCTCACTAATGACCTAGCGATAACATGCTTGAAATTAAACAGGATGAAATATATACAGTCCCGGCAACATTTAACCCTTAAAGCGCTGAATAAATTTGTAAAAAAAACATCGCAACCAAAGAGGTTTATTCACCTCAAAATCATTGTAAATGTCTTATTTAGCTCTTTCCGGTTCATTTGAATACCTATGTTATGGGTCTACAGTCATTAGAAATATTTGTACTCTTACAGTGTGGGTATCGACTTTGGTCGTCAGAATAGACGTCAGATTCTGTCGACTAAAGTCTGTCCCCGCACTGTAAGGGTTACCCTTGCAACGCTGGATTAATTTAGTAAAATCATGGAAGCCAAAGGGTTTATTTTAAATTGAGATCATTATAAATGACTTTGTTAGCTCTGTCTCATTCATTTGAATACCTATGTTCATATGGGTCTATGGCCATTATAAATATTTTTACTCTTACAGTGGGGGGGGGTCGACTTTAGACGTCGTCTGATTCTGATGGCTGTAAGGGCTAATGACACAAACCCTCCTTAATAATAGTTAATTTATCTGATTTTGTGTGTATACATAATATGCCATACAGTCATTATATACCTCATAGGCCCTATTTTACTTATTATATGCTTTATTTGAATATCTAATTTTTCCATTGTGCTAGATTCGCCTAAGTTAAATTTATTGAATTTCTTGTTTCTTATATATTTTGGGTGGCTTTTACGCCAGTGACATTACAGTCTCAGTGGAATCTCCTGTTCGCCAATTTTTGGTATAAAAGATTTGTTTTGTTAACTATATTACAATGTAGAAAACTATGGCCTAGAAAACCACCTCATGGGTCTGTTTACTTGATTTTTTTGAATAATAAAAAAAAAAATTGCACCAGTTTTTAGCCTGTTCCGCTTATGGTAACTTTTCAGGCACTGGTTGCTTGCAAATATGATATTAAAGGCAGGAGGCAGAAGTATTTTTCATAATTTCTTGAACTCCGATGATGTGGATGGTAAACTGAATGTGCCATTAAAAAAAAAAAATTGACAGTTGCAAAATTATCTTCCCTGAATATTTATTTTATTCTACCTATATTTCAGAGATGGTTTATTTCATAAAAAAAGTCATAGACACTGAAATCAACTGTGGTGAAGACTTCGCTGACACACGATGTTTCTTGTTGGGCTGACAGGTGGTATTGCTACGGGAAAGAGCACAGTCGCAGAACTCCTCAAGCAAATGGGCTGTGTTGTCCTTGACGCAGACAAACTGGCACGAGAAGGTTAGTGTATTTTTGTGATGACATAACGCGACTCACTCAACCCAGTGTTTTTATATTAGTTGGTTGACAGAAGTTATTATTTGAAACTTAGGGCAGGAGGACGGAAAAAAAAAGTCTATATAGCTTTTTTTTTTAAATACTGGACAATTTTATCGTTCACTAACTTGGGGTCGGAGGAACTAAGAAAAAAATGAGATTAAATTTTGTACTGGTCAACTTATTTTTCTATATAAACTAGTGGTCGAATGGTGGAAAAAAATACAAATCCAAAACTGGCAGGCTGTGAAGAAACTATTAATTTTAATTTATTTTCGGATTTTGCGTTTTTGTGACTTGGCGATTTTGTCTTTTGTCAACCAACTAATTTAAAAAAAAATGCCTTATGCTGCTAAATCGTTTACTTCTGTTTTTCATTCATTTGAAGCTGGAATTGAAGCTGGAATTGCTAACGCAATTTCCAACTTCAAATGACAAAAAAATAGACATCTCAAATATTAAAGTATTGCATTCAGGGTTTTCTGCAGTTTTAAGACGTTCGGGGGGGGGGGGGGGGAGGGGGTTAGAAAAGACAGATAAAAACAGTGAAATGTGTGCACTTTTCAGTTGGGGGGGGGGGTGGGGATAATGACATTTCAGGGTGGAGCCAAAAAATGTCTGCAGTAGGATTAACTAAGCATCTACCAAAAACTATTTTATTTTATAATTATTTATTTCTACTTATTGGAGCAAAAATAAGCTATATTCAAAACACTAAATTTACACATAAATAGTAGATGAGATGATAAAAGATTATTGTCAGTTTGTGAGTTTGAAACTTGAAAATGTAAATGTAAATTCCATCAAATTTACTGATATTTCTATTGATCTAAAACATGCTCAAAACCTGGCCTAGCAGGACAAGGGCTAACACTTTCAGAGCTGAAACATTTAAATAGATACTATGAATGCCAAGTGGGGATTAACCCTTAGAACACTGATGTCGACTAAAGTTGACATTCTGCGTTTTTATTTGCACCTGTATAACCAGTTGTTAAGAGTAAACATGATAAAATGTGCTTTCAATTTTGAAACACTGATATATGTTGGGACCTAAATTTCACAAATAACATAAATTTTCAGTCACTTGAAGTTGTGTACCGCGGTAGCGAGACGCAACTTCAAGTGACTGAAAATTTAAATTGTATATCTCAGTGATCTAAGGGTTAATATTATGCTAGCAGCTTCATTTAAACTAAGTAATGCCTGTATAATAATCATGCACAAAGCACTTAATTAGTTTTACTGACCAGTTGTTAAGAGTAAAATGTGCTTTCAATTTTGAAACACTGATATATGTTGGGACTTAAATTTCACAAATAACACAAATTTTCAGTCACTTGAAGTTGTGGATCGCGGTAGCGAGACACAACTTCAAATGACTGAAAATTTAAATTGAATAATTCTAAGGCTTAACCCTTACAGCTCGGGGATCGACTTTGTCGTCGTCTATACTCGCCGTCAAATTAACCATGATCGCATGATTTTCGGCGATTTCTCCGTCAATTTTAAACCGATTTTCTTCAAATTTTGTAAAGACCATTTTCTATTCAAGTCCTAACAGCCCTGAAAATTTCGTAAAATTATATAGCGTATTTCAAAAGTTAGAACATTTAACATGTAGTAAATTTAAATTACGACGTCCCTCTATAACCCCATTAAACTAATTCTGGAATTTTATTACATGGCAAATGGTCTAACTTTTGAAATATTAGATATAATTTTGCAAAATTTTTACCCCTGCTAGGATTTTAATAGAAAATAGCCTCTGCAAAATTTCACAGAAATCGGTTCAAAATTGATGGAGAAATCGCCGAAAATCATGCGATCCTGGTTGATCATTTTTAATTTGACTGCGACTATAAAGTCGATCCCCGCACTGTAAGAGTAAAAATATAGATAATGGCCGTAGACCCATAACACAGGTATTCAAATGAATCGGAAAGAGCTGACTAAGACAGTTATGTACACTCCCATGCAGTGCTTGACTCATGCTGGCGTGCAGTGTACAGTTATGATGATTTTATATTGAAATAAACCCTTTGGTCTCCATGTTTTTTACAAAAAATTGTTAGCGCTCTAAGGGTTAAACATGTCAAAAAGTAGTAAATGGGTTACTCTGATTTCACCATTTTGCCGTTGAGACTGTTCTCAAGCAAATTTCGGACTAAATAAAATACCACTAAAATTTGTAACATATCTTGTGGTGGATGCTCAGTTAATTAAATAATTAAGCAGCCCTATGGTCCGCCGCCGCCGCCTCCTCCTCCGCCTCCTCTGCCGCCGCAGTCATTTGTTTTCAAGATAGCTACTAATCTATCAACTTCTGCTTCCTAGTACTTCACATTGCCATCACATACCACGTGGGAATTGTTTTGGTGACATTTTGATCCCCATATCATCAACCCTTTAATTACTATAGCCACTAAAAAAGAAATGCTCATTAGCGCGTTCCAGGAAAAAGTATTCATCAGATGTTCTTTTAATTTGGCAAATATTTTCAGCTACATGTATGTCAGCCAATGACCTGGTTAATTTTTAGGAGCAAACAATTTTAAAATGGTCGCTTGAGGGCCATTTTGAATTTTAGTAATTTTGTGATATTTAAGTAATTAAAAAAACAAATGCAAAATAGCTGGACCATGAATATAAAACAAAATGCTCTGTCTCAGACAAGGATAACCCATGACAAATTTCGCACTAATAAAATCCAAAATGGCCGCCAGTCGGCCATTAAAATTTTTTTTTTCATTATATCTTGTATTTCTATTTTTATTGTATTTGATAGCTCTCCACTTCCAGAATTAATTTTTCTCCCGTCATCTTCAACACGTGGGTGAACATACACATGCACATTCAGAATTGTAGACCTCGTGCATCTGTCTGTATGCCAGCATCATGACCTGATAAGGCCAAAAAAAATATATGTTTGTTTCCGATTTGTTGTCATTTTAACCAGTGGGTAGGTAGGGAATTTATTTTATTTTATTTTTTGTCACTTCAACCAATCGGTAGGTAAGAATTATTTTTTATTTTGTTTGGTGCCAAATTCACTTCCATGCATGTCTTATCTGTACATTACATAATGATTTTTTGTTTTTTAGAAGCTTTTTGACCCCCCCCCCCTCTTCTTTTCGTAACGTTTTTCGAGTTACTTTGACTACAGCCAATAAGTTCTCCCTTAACTGATCGATTTCCTAAAAAAAAAAATTTTTTTTTTTTTTTTTAGGAAATCCATATAATAAATTTGGGTCGCACATGTTTTGATAGGGTCGGTCAGAAATCGGAAACAAACAATATTTTTTTTCAGGCCTAACCCAATTATCTACATACCGTGCATCCATGGTAATTTTTCTCCTGCCATCTTCAACACGTGGGTGAACATACACGTGCACATTGCACTACCCTGATGACATCGCAAGGCTCTGAAAAACTGACCACCATGTTTTAGCGGGCATGGCTCTAGGGTGATCACCAGAGCGCGCTAGCTGACTAGGGCTAACACCGTTACCGTCTTATCGGTAGGCGGAGTCACTGTCTTTTTTACACGGGCAGCTGTGGAAAAATGGCAGTCACTGCGGCCAAGCTCCGCGCAATGTGAGTAGCTTGGCTTAGCCGGGTAACATTGCACATGATGTCACACCAAAACAAACCCTCTGATTGGCTAGCAGTGCAACCGTCCCGCGAGGTATTCAGGAAAAATCGCTCAAGTTTCTGGAACGGCATGACGGTGAACCGCTATACCGCTCCGCCCTTGGTGTGAATGATGGCAGTCATATTAGTAATTTCTATTTTTTTGCCGCGCGGTTCAACGTTACCATTCTTATGCGTAAACAGGCCTTTACTGAACACACATCGGCGCCTAGTGTCAGGGGGCCCGGCGGGCTTCAGATATATGAATGGGGGTGGCCCGGCACTTCAAAGTGGTAGTTCCTGGCGTACGGCACAGGATTTGTCGAGCCCTGAGACAATGCCATTACCAAATTAAAATAAAGATGTTTGTAGGTTCAATTTGATACTAAAGTTTAGTGTTTTTAGCCCGCCTTTTAATTTTAATTAAAAAAGGTGGGCTATTGCAATTGAAGTTCGGCGTCGGCATTAACATTTACTTGTGGGCGCGATAACTTGAAAAGTTTTTCATGTTTCCTTCCCAAATTTGTTTTGCATGTTACTATTGACCACTTCTCGGACAAGTTCAATAATGGCTGAAAAAAAATTCAAAATGGCTGACTTATTGCGATTTTTCACCTTTTACGTCAATAATTTGACCTTGTGGGCGCGATAACTTGAAAAGTTTTTCACGTATCCTTTTCAAATTTGTTATGCATGTTACTGATGACCAGTTCTCGGACAAGTTCAATAATGGCCGGAAAAAAAAAAAAATGGCCGATTTATTGCGATTTTTCACATTTTACGTCAATAATTTGACCTTGTGGGCGCGATAACTTGAAAAGTTTTTCACATATCCTTTTCAAATTTGTTATGCATGTTACTAATGACCAGTTCTCGGACAAGTTCAATAATGGCCAAAAAAAAAAAAATGGCCGATTTATTGCGATTTTTCACATTTTACGTCAATAATTTGACCTTGTGGGCGCGATAAGTTGAAAAGTTTTTCACATATCCTCTTCAAATTGGTTATGCATGTTACTAATAAGTAGTTCTTAGACAAGTTCAATAATGGCCGAAAAAAAAAAAAATGGCCGATTTATTGCGATTTTTAGCCCGCCTTTTAATTTTAATTAAAAAGGGTGGGCTATTGCAATTAAAGTTCGGCGGCGTCGGCGTCGGCGTTAACATTTACTTGTGGGCGCGATAACTTGAAAAGTTTTCCATGTTTCCTTCCCAAATTTGTTTTGCATGTTACTATTGACCACTTCTCGGACAAGTTCAATAATGGCTGAAAAAAAATTCAAAATGGCTGACTTATTGCGATTTTTCACCTTTTACGTCAATAATTTGACCTTGTGGGCGCGATAACTTGAAAAGTTTTTCACATATCCTTTTCAAATTTGTTATGCATGTTACTAATGACCAGTTCTCGGACAAGTTCAATAATGGCCAAAAAAAAAAAAATGGCCGATTTATTGCGATTTCTCACATTTTACGTCAATAATTTGACCTTGTGGGCGCGATAAGTTGAAAAGTTTTTCACATATCCTCTTCAAATTGGTTATGCATGTTACTAATAAGTAGTTCTTGGACAAGTTCAATAATGGCCAAAAAAAAAAAAAAATGGCCGATTTATTGCGATTTTTCACATTTTACGTCAATAATTTGACCTTGTGGGCGCGAAAACTTGAAAAGTTTTTTATGTATCATCTTCAAATCTGTTATGCATGCTACTAATAACCAGTTCTCAGACAAGTTCAATGATGGCTGGAAAAAATTTGAAAATGGCCGATTTATTGTCATTTTTCGCATTTTAAGTCAATAATTTGATCTTGTGGCTGCAATAATGACTTCAAGTTCAATAATGGCGGCGGGCTATTGTCGAGTGTGCTCTTGTTCACATTTTATGTCAATAATTTGACCTTGTGGGCGCGATAACTTGAAAAGTTTTTCACATATCCTTTTCAAATTTGTTATGCATGTTACTAATGACCAGTTCTCGGACAAGTTCAATAATGGCTGAAAAAAAAAAAAAATGGCCGATTTATTGTGATTTTTCTCTTTTTACGTCAATAATTTGACCTTGTGGGCGCGATAACTTGAAAAGTTTTTCACATATCCTCTTCAAATTTGTTATGCATGTTACTAATAAGTAGTTCTTGGACAAGTTCAATAATGGCTGAAAAAAAAAAAATGGCCGATTTATTGTGATTTTTCTCTTTTTACGTCAATAATTTGACCTTGTGGGCGCGATAACTTGAAAAGTTTTTCACATATCCTCATCAAATTTGTTATGCATGTTACTAATAAGTAGTTCTTGGACAAGTTCAATAATGGCTGAAAAAAAATTCAAAATGGCCGATTTATTGCGATTTTTCTCATTTTACGTCAATAATTTGACCTTGTAGGCGCCATAACTTCAACATTTTCACAAGTATCCTCTTCAAGTTTGTTATGCATGTTACTAATAAGCAGTTCTTGGACAAGCTCAATAATGGCCGGTAAAAAAATCAAAATGGTCGACTTATTGCGATTTTTCACATTTATTTTACGTCCATAATTTGACCTTGTGGGCGCGATAACTTGAAAAGCGGCTGGTTTAACATACCATTTATATCTTGGGTTGTTATTTACGTGATGACATTCATCTTTACTTTCTTTATCATAATTCGGCGGCGGGCTATTATCGAGTGTGCTCTTGTTTTATGTTTCACTCCAAAATTTATACCATATATCCAGCTCACTAATAGCTCGGATAAGCTCAAAATATGGCAAGATTCGGACAGAAACTAGGTCATGGGGGCCAAAGTGGCCGATTATCGGCCATAAATTTTTTAAACCAGACCAGATAGCTAGACCATTACTATAAAACAAAATGTGCAGTTCCAGGTAGGGATATACCATGAAAAATTTCAACATGATAAAACTAAAAATGGCTGACTTGCAGCCACTTTTGATCAACAAATTTTCTCGTTATTTTCTCGTTATTATTGCATAACATTTTTCTGTTTTTCTTTGTATTTTTCCACCAATACATCATTTTCAAAAAAATGATCGTTTTTTTCACTTGTTTGTCATGTTTCTTAAATCATACCCTGATGTTGTACAGACATTATTATTCTTGAAGAGACTGCATACATGAGTGCCTAGATATAGATGGTTGCTTAAAGATACTTCTTACTGTCTATTTCATCATAACTATCACATTATTATATTAATCAACCTGTACATGAAATCTCATTTATATACATGCGCTGCCTTTATATTTGTCCTGCAAAAAGAGACTTTAAAAGAAAAAAATAGAAATTTAACTATGCATTTATTGCCATATATTTATAATAAAATAGTACACATGTAAGTAATTTTCACCCATTTGAAGTTTTGAATTGCAAAGCGAGACACAACTTCAAGGGGGTGGAAATTTAAATGTAGGACTTTAATGGTTAAAATACATATCCTTATCAACATTGAATATCTGTAATCATCTTTAAATTTAATTATTTCCCATGAAGCATAAAATATTGACCATGTGCTAATTAAATGTGGGACCAGCATCGCAGTTGCCGGGCCAATGTTGAACCAGAGCATGTCGATATGTTGTGTATCCTGGGTTTGTTTTTTGAAGGTTGTACCTTACTTGTTATTGCATAACATTTTTCTGTTTTTCTTTGTATTTTTTCACCAATACAACATTTTCAAAAAAATGATCGTTTTTTTCACTCGTTTGTCATGTTTCTTAAAGAAAATTGCTTTGAAATCGCAGTTCCTGGGCCAATGTTGAACCAGAGCAAATACAGAGCTTTTCTTGAAATCTTGAATTAAAAAAAAATGGACACTTTTTACTCAGAATGTGACGTCTACAGATGTCACATTCTGACGTATAAAGACTGTCCCCGCGCTGAAAGGGTTAATACTATTTGCTCCAAGTTGTACCTTTAGATATTATATGTAACTTGGGAACGATAACGTATCCTGCTCAAATTTATTATGAATGTTTCAGTTGTCTGTCCAGAAAGATTGATTTACTGCGATTAGCACATTTGCGATTTCTTTTTTTTTAAATATGATATCTTTTAATTGACGATTCGAGGCCTTGTTATCATTATTTCTTTTCAAATGATATGGCAAACTCTATTTCGGACCTTTTTTGTATGTTATTATGCCGATGGATTATGCTCTGGTCACACACACGTTGATGTGTGGTACAATACTCATAACACTGACCTACGTAGTGAGATTGATAATGATGGGTCACATACAAAAGGCCTACTGTGTACTTTGCATTGCATCACAAAGACGCGGGATTAGATGTGGTTACTTGAATGATCCAGATCCTTGCTGAGCGATATTAAGCGAGTTGAGATTTCTCATTCTATTTTTCATCGTCGTCAATTAAGTTTATATTTAGTACCGCCACATATTCACAAAACTATATCATAAACAAATTTAGTATTCAAAAGTTCATTTTGAGGAAAATTGATGTAAGTTCTACAGGCCTAATGCAGGACAAAGTCCTGCTGGTGTGATCCCTAGGCGATTTATTACGGACCAAAGCCTAAGATTAAAGCTGACTGGGACTGCAAATAATATGAATTTAGTCATTATTTGTGGTGGTCCACGGGACCCCCCCTGGTGGTCCAAGGACATTCTTGGTAGACATTCTTAGGACCAATGCCAGTCTCGAACGCTGATGGTGCTTGTAACTATTATAACACTGCACGTGCTTGGAGGATCTTTGTAGCATCAATGACAATTTCGAAGCAGTCAATGATACTCGTGAGACATTATTATATTAGATGAAAGGTTTTAAAAGTATCTTCTTGATCTTGCCACTTGACCAAAAAATATATTTTCGCATGCAATAAATCAATCCCCTTCAAAAAATAATATAATAGTGTAGTTTTTGGAATGCCAGAAATATGAACTAGAAGATCAAAGGAGGTACTGTGACTTAACTTAAGCAACGTTGAGAATAGCTGTTCACGCAGTGGTATAGAACTACCAAAGCTGGAAAGAAAAGTGGAAAGGTGGTCATACAAGCACATAAAATTTCCCAGATGACGCCAGTCGTCAGCATGCATTTTTTGTCATCTCCAACGACTGATGAAAAAGAAAGTGAAGATTTTTGAAGTTTTTCCTGCAATACTTAACCATGCCATTTGCTTAGGCCAAAACAAAATATATGTTTGTTTCCGATTTGTTGTCATTTTAACCAGTGGGTAGGTAGGAAATTTATTTTATTTTATTTTTTGTCACTTCAACCAATCGGTAGGTAAGAATTTTATTTTATTTTATTTGGTGCCAAATTCACTTTTATGCATGTCTTATCTGTACATTACGTAACGATTTTTTGACACTTTTTGACACTTTTTGACCCTACTCTCCTTTTCGTAACGTTTTTCAGAGTTACTTTGACTACAGTCGGTAACTCATCCCTGAACTTAGGTATTGATTTCCTAAAAAAAAAAAAAAAATTTTTTTTTTTTTTTTTTTTTTTGAAATCCATAAAATTAATTTGGGTCGCACATGTTTTGATAGGGTCGGTCGGAAATCGGAAACAAACATAATTTTTTTTAGGCCTTAATCTCTCCGTTTCCTGAGATTTCCAGCATCATTGCTTCTCTCTGAGGTATGTAAGTGAATGCCAGACATATGAACTAGAAAATCAAAGGAGGTACTGTGTCTTAACTTAAACAACATTAAGAATAGGTGTTCACGCATCGGTATAGAACTACCAAAGCTGGAAAGAAAAATGTAAAGATAGTCGAACAGGCGCATAAAAACTTCCTAGCTGATGCCTGTCATCAGCATGCATTTTTTGTCATCACCAACGACTGATGAAAAAGAAAGTGGAGTTTTTCCTGCAATACTTAACCATGCCATTTGCCAGGGTAAACCGAATGAGCATTCACCCATCTCCCTCCAGGAGTTCAACTTGGTAGAAGGCAAACTCTTTTTTCCAGTTTGTCCAGCTTCTCGCAGAGTGTGAGCTCATCACCTTTTTACTTGTGAAGAATTACTGGGAATCAGTTCATAATATATGCCACAGATTCAAATCTCTTCTGTTCTCTGAGGTTTACATTTGCAACTTCCGCATGTGATAGAATTTATTCTGTAAGAGGAAGTTTTTTTTACAGATGTAATCAGCTGCTGTTTTGAAATACTCCCTGGCCATGCAATAGCAATTGTTCACGCCAGCTTGATTCAGGTCGGGGCAGCTATTAATGATAACTAAATAAATAAAACGTACCGACAAGCTTGCTCAATTGTTGTTCTGCATGTGTTTGAGCCCAATGTGTCCACTATAGCTGCAGTCTTTGTTCGCCCCCATGCATACTGGTGTGCAACTTCAGAGTCTGGAAACATTTTTGGGAAAAGTTTTCCAGCGTGATCCAGTTTTCCAGTTGTGTTCTGCAACAAACT
The DNA here is from genome assembly GCA_964017125.1 of Flabesymbios commensalis. Lineage (NCBI taxonomy): Eukaryota > Metazoa > Annelida > Polychaeta > Terebellida > Flabelligeridae > Flabesymbios > Flabesymbios commensalis. The sequence continues at coordinate 22,908 of CAXHKU010000308.1, forward strand.
CAGTGAATTTCACCTCTGCTCTGATGATAGACTGGTCATCTTGGGGAGCAAAATGTGAATAGATGGACCTTAATTAGTCCTGTGCCTTCTTTGCTTCAAGATGCTTTTTCATTGTTGAATGTATCTTCATGTCATTAACACCCCCATGTGAAACATTGATTTCAGCACTGCATACTTTGCAAAAGGCATGATGTCCACTCCCCTGCCTTGAGGGACCAACAAACTTGTATAGAAGCATCTTTGTATTTTTGCAATGATGTATTTTTTTAAATGTTTTTGGCGAGCCCATTTGTTAGCTCCCGCCCTCACCGTAGGTGAGACGGAGGGAGCTATGGATTCTACCTCCGTTTTTTTTGCCTTTTCTTTTGCCTATAACTTTGTAAGAAAATAAGCTAGGATAACAATTTTTGGTATGTGGGTTACTTCTAGGTGGATAATGGACAGGTCAAAATATTTTCAATCTGAATTCAATACGCAAGGTCGCAGAGGAGAAAATGATGATGTTACGGCGTTGGGCCGTCCGTAAACAATTCGTTTCCGGAGCATATCTCTGAAAGTACTTGTCTGATTGTCATCAAATTTTACACACAACACCCCTAGGTGGTCTAGTTGTACCTTTTGGGGTATTTGAACTTTGACCTACTTCTGGTTCAGAACTATGACCTATTTAGACGTTTTGACGCGCACTTCGTTACCGGAGCAGATCGCGAAAAGTACTGGGCCGATGACAGTCATATTGCACAAACATGTTCTCTAAGGTCCCTAGTTGTGCCTTTTCAGGTTTTTGGACCTTGACCTTGAAGTTGACCCAGCACTTTGACCTAATTTATACCATCGGTAAATCCGACTGAAAGATTTTGCGGAATATCATGAAAACCGCTCAAGATAGCTACACCATTACTATAAAACAAATTGTGAGGTTTCAGGAGAGGATGCATCTTGAAAAATTTCAAGTCAATAAAATTAAAAATGGCCGCCTATCGGCCATTATTCACCTCGACAGGCCTGATATTGCGTAATATCATGAAAACCGCTCAAGATAGCTACACCATTAATATCAAATAAATTGTAAGGTTTCAGGAGAGGATGCATCTTGAAAAATTTCATATTAATAAAATTCAAAATGGCCGCCTATCAGCCATTATTCACCTCGACAGGCCTGATATTGTGGAATATCATGAAAACCGCTCAAGATATCTACACCATTACTATAAAACAAATTGTAAGGCTTCAGGAGAGGATGCATTTTGAAAAAATTCAACTCGTCCAAGGTCAAATTCCCCGCCAATCGGCCATTATTTACTTTCATATGGCCGTTATTTGGTAAACCGTGCTAGATGGCTAGACCATTACTATTAAACAAAATGTGTGATTTCAGGAGAGGATGCATCTTGAAAAAATTCGACTCAATAAAATTCAAATGGCCGCTTATCGGCCATTATTCACTTTCACATGGCCGTTATTTGGTCAACCGTGCTAGATGGCTAGACCATTACTGTAAAACGAAATGTGAGATTTCAGATGAGGATGCATCTTAAAAAAATTTGACTTGATCGAATTTAAAACGGCCGTCTTTTCGGCCATTATTCATTTTCACATGGCTGATATTTGGTAAACCGTGCTAGATGGCTAGACCATTACCTGATTACTATAAAACAAAGTGTGAGTTTTCGGGGGAGGATGCACCCTGAAAATTTTCAACTTACCAATTCAAAATGGCCGACAATCAGCATTATTTACCTCGATAGGCCTGATATCAGGTAAACCGTGCTAGATAGCTGTGACGTTTCGAGAGAGGATGCTTTTTAAAAACTTTAGACTCAAATGAATGCAAAATGGCCGCCTATCGGCCACTATTTACTTTCACATTGCTGATATTTGGTAAACCGTGTTAGATAGCTGGACCATTACTATAAAACAAAATGTGAGATTACAAGAGAGGATGCATCTTGAAAAAAATTGACTTGATCAAATTCAAAATGGCCGCCTATCGGCCATTATTCACTTTCACATAGCCGGTTTTTGATGACCGTAGTAGATGGCTATACCATTACTATAAAACAAAATGTGAGATTTCAGGAGAGGATGCATCTTGAAAAATTTTGACTTGATCAAATTCAAAATAGCCTCCTATCGGCCATTATTCACTTTCACATGGGCGATATTTGGTATACCGTGCTAGATGGCTAGACCATTACTATAGAATGAAATGTGAGATTTCAGCTGCATCTTGGAAAATTTTGACTTGATCAAATTCAAAATGGCCGCCTTTAGGCCATTATTCACTTTCACATGGCCAATATTTGGTAAACCATACTAGATAGCTAGACGATTACTATAGAATGAAATGTGAAATTTCAGCTGAGGATGCATCTTGAAAAATTCTGACTCGATCAAATTCAAAATGGCCCCCTATCGGCCATTATTTACTTTCACATGCCCAATATTTTGCAAACTGTGTTAGATGTTAGTCCATTACTATGAAACAAAATTTGAGGTTTCGGGGGAGTATGCATCCCAAGTTTTTAACTAATTTATATCGAATTCAAAATGACCGTAAATCAGCTATTAGTCAACTCGATTGGCCTGATATCGGGTGAACCGTGCCAGATAGGTAGACCATTACTGGGATACTGATTAGGATCATTAATTTCAATGGGGGTTTGCAATCTCTGACAGACTGTCTAGTTCTTATCTTACTCTTAGACTGGGCTTCTTAGACCTAGTTGTCTTGAGTCTTGATTTTTGACCTAGACTAGGACTACATTAATAACCCTACACAAAATTGCTTAAATCAAATTCTAATTCGGAGCGGGAGCTCCTGGACTTATATATAAACATATTTATTTTGCAAGCTTTGGATTACCCAAGTAGCAACGAGTGCTAGTCGAGGGGCTCTCCAATACATATAAAAGACAATACAATACAATATATATACATAACACACTGGACGTTACAGCATCTATATCAGATTACACAATTTATATGAACTTGATGTGTTTGATCACTTAAAGCGCCCACTCTCAATAATAAAGTGTTGAAATGCTTTGAATATGTTTACGTTTTCGTCAGCTTTAACATCATTGCAACCTTTCAAGACAATGGTTACAAATAAAATTGGATCAAGATGAGGAAGTATAGAGTGGTGGACACCGGGTGCAATGATATCTCGGATTGCTTTCAGCAGCTTATTTCGTGGAGCAGAATAGAGAGGACATTTTAATATATAATGTTGTGGTGTTTCTATGTCGCCACACAAACACTCAGCAGTTTCTGAGCAGCCTACACGATGGAGTTGGGAATTTAGGCTTGACATATTTAACCGTAGGCGTGTGTTATGTATTGAAATTCTCCTATCGATGGACGTATAATAGAATTTGGGAGCGTTGCTGGTCTGGAACATAGATTTAACTTTATTTTTAAATATACTTAAGGATTCTGAGTTTCTCGTATGGATATCTATTCCATTCCAGTAACGTGCGGTAGATGGAAAAAATGAATTTTTAAAGGCAGATGTCCTACATATAGGGAATCGTAAACTGTTTGACTGTCTAGTGTTGTAAGCACAGGTGCGTGATACTAAATCTGGACAGTGGGAATGCAGGTAGTCGGGCACAAGTTGATTTACTATTTTGTACATATGAATGAGTTTGTGCCATTTTCGACGAGTTTGCAGGGTTTCCCAGCCAATTTCAGAGGGAGTTTTTTGACAGTTAGATTGTGGAAGGGCACCAGTGCATACACGGGCAACGTCTAGCTGTACACTTTCGAGACGATCAGACAGATATTTAGGGCAGTTGTCATACAAAACGTTACCATATTCTATCATTGAACGAATTCGTGAAATGTAGATTTTCTCTAGAGCTTCACGTGGAAGAATATATTTGAGGTACTTCATCATGTTTATTAATTTACCAGCTTTTTGGCAGAGGTGTTCGATGTGATCGTTCCAGGTGAAGGAGCTATTAAAAACTAAACCTAGATGGCGATGAGAAGAAACCTGTTCTAGCTCAAATCCATTTAAAGTCAATGGTGGATGAGTTAGGGTTTTACGCTTCAGAGATATGTTTAGCACTACACATTTCAGAACATTAAACAACATTAACCACTTCAGTGTCCAAGACATTAACAGTGAAAGATCCGAATTTAGGATGTTAGCTGAAATAACTGGGTCATTTACGTATTGGATTAATATAATGTCATCAGCAAAGAGGTGAATGTCAGAAATGATGTCTTAGCTTATGTCGTCAATTTGAACCAAGAAAAGGAGAGGGCCCAGTATGGAGCCTTGTGGAACACCAGCTTTAACTGGCTGGTAGTCCGAGAAAGAACCGTCTATCACGACACGTTGGCGTCTGCCTTCCAGGTAGCTTTCAAACCACCTGAGGAGAGAGCCACTTACACCTTTGCACTTCAGTTTGTGAACAATACCTTTGTGCCAGACTTTGTCGAATGCCTTTGACATGTCTAAAAATACTACACAAATATCTTTTCCTTTGTCAATGGCTTGGTAAATATTATGAGTTATACTAGTGAGCTGATTTATGGTACTATCGCCTGAGTGAAAACCTGAATTGTTTGAACTGAGAAGTGTATTGTGCTGTAAGAAAGAATATAGTTTCTGATGGACTAACCTCTCAAATATTTTTGAAATATTGCATAGTAGAGATATAGGTCTATAATTTGATTTATTTTTGGGGTCATCCTTCTTATGAATTGGTATGACATGACTTGATTTCCAATAGTTGGGATACACTCCAGCTATTAATGACTGGCTGAATATTTTACAGAGAGGTGTACACACTTCCCTGGCTACCTCTTTAAGTACCAAGTTGCTAATATTGTCTGGCCCTGACGCTTTATTTTGGTCCACTGAATTCAAAAGTTTTTTGACTTCTCACGGTTGAAAGTTTAATGTATTTAGTCTTTGGTCAGTTTCGAAATTTGTGTCAGGCAAATTATGATTTTCAGCATTAGCGCGTAGTGTACACTGATCTGCAAAGTATGAATTGAAAATGTTAGCTTTTTGAACAGGGTCTGATACTGGTAAATCCTGTTCAATGAGAACTGGTATGCTTCGCTGCACGCCTGCACCTGTTACCTTTTTGACAGTTTTCCACCATTGTCGTTCTGATATCTGTGAGCTACATAGCTCTTCACCCAGGTTCTGGTAATAGGTTTTACGTAGTGAGCGATTTAAACTGGTTACCCGATTTCGGAGCACCTTAAAACAATTGTAGTGTGTGGATTGTTGGGTGCGTTTATAACGCTTCCAAAGTACATTGCGTCTTCGTATTAGCCTTTTCAATTCACAATTAACCCAGGGTTTTTCTTTTACATGAACAGTAACAGTATTGTGTGGAATATAATCGGCCATTATCAAAGCGAACAAGTCATACCAATAGGACAACTTATCATCAATATCATCATACATGTCTATGCCTGTATCCCAGGGTGCGGACTGTAAGGCATGTCTAAACCCTTCAAAATTCGCTTTTTTTAAGTTCCAAACGGTACGCTTGAAACTCTTATTTAAAGGACAAGCAACAGATAATTTACATATAATGGTAGCATGGTCACAGTTTGATATAGGAGACAGAATGTCACAATAGGTTATTTTGTCTGGAGAATCTGTGATGAATAAATCTAGTAGATTACCGTCACCATCAGTAGAAATGCGTGTCGGTCCGTTGATTAACTGACAAAGCCCTTTGTCATTTACAAAATTTCGTAGCTTGCATCGTAACTCACTTGATGCGTGGTTATCGTGCCATACTTTACAGGTGTCATTGAAATCACCTGTTATAATAATGTGGGTGGCGCCACCGTCATGTGCACGGTCAATTGATGTTTGAAGAGCGGAGATAAAATTATCACATTGTGCGGCACTTTGACCTGGTGGTGTGTAATATACACCAAATAAAATCGTTTTGTTCTGCGCTAAAATTTCTAACCATATACACTCAATATTAATACCTGTATTCTCAATGTCATGTCTTCTAAGTGCTGGAATATGATTTGCACAGTATACAGCGACACCTCCACCACTCCTAATCTCTCTGTTCTTTAAAAAAGGTTTTTGAAAGCCAGTTAAGGTTAATAATAAGAGTTATTTAGCCAGGTTTCCGAAAGTGATATAACATTAATTTTATTATCTGTGGCCATAAGTTGTAGCTCAGCTATTTTTTCGTCAGATCTTTTGGCCAGAAGGCTTCTAACGTTACTGTGAGAAAATATTAAATTGTTAATTGGTGTAGGGCCTGGATTTGTCTCTATATCTCCGCACTCTAGAAGGATGAGAAAGAGAATAGTAATAACGTTTAGGTTTGAGCAATTGAGCGTACATTTTATAATGATATGGAACACTAGGGCAGAAAAGGTCGCCCAGCATGTCTGGTTGTTGTATAGTGGATTATATAACCGGAATGTAAGGCTTTGTAAACAAACAGATTGATACCCCCCTATTGCTGCTCTATATTGATTTATGTCACACCCGAATATTTACGATATGATATTGGTATAAATAAGCTGCTGAAAGTGAGATTCCTAAATATGACATATTTAAATGTTTGTAATCTGTTGGCGTCGTAACATAGATGTAGATAACACATAAGACAAAATACACTTGAAAAGTGAACGATAGCATTTAAACACACGTGTTGATAAGTCATGTCAGGATGCCAGTTAATTGTGCTGACAAGGTATGACTCTGTGTTTATGCGGCGGCAAGTACTGTTTGTTAGTACTTGTAAAATAAGTAAAAAATATATGTGAATGTACACATGTACATGCATGGTGCGGTATGTGAGTGTCAATAAATTTACATCAACAGAAGTAACTATGAAATAGTCCTTATAGTAACAATGATAACAGGTAGTGTGTAGCGTGAGGAGACAAGATGAACACAGTAATTTGTATACAGTACAGTATGTGATAGAGCGACCTTAATTGAACAAGGTTTCAGCTAAGTATTGAGATTGAAAATACATTTTTTCTATATGATATATATTTCTATAGTCATATAAATATGATGATTTTGTTACTAACATTTTTATAACGTTTGTTGCATGCGCATTGGTGCAGTGAAAAAACCCATATATATAGTATATATGTTTTTTTTAAATTAAGTATTGACAAGTCATTTGATGAGTGACTACGAACCGATTATACATGGCACATCACGGGCACACACTGTTCAGGTGATCTTCGTCGCGTATCAGTATCGGTTCGGTCATGTCCCTTCCGTTTTCCATCAGCTTTCTCAAAAAGATTTTTCCATCAAAAGTCCAACACTGGCTACAAAGTTTGTCTTTTTTCTTCTGACGTGTTTTATAGAAGAGATTAGCACGTTGTCTAGTGAGATCATCACTTATGTAAATTTTAGTGTCTTTCAATCCCTTTCTACCTCTCATGAAGCGCTGTTTAACCCTGTAGCTGGTAAAGCGGCAGATAATGGCACGGGGCTTGGCGTCTCGTCTGTCCGATGTGCGTCCGACACGATGTGAGCGGCAAATCTCGTCCATTTTGACATCTACGTCCATCTTCTTGGCAACAGATATTATGATATCGTCCGTGTTATCAGCTTGATCTTCTTTCTGGTCCATCCAGACTCGCACACAGTTTCTCCGGCTGTACTGCTCTTGTTCCTCAACAATACCCTCCAATGACGCGACTCTAGCCTTCAAGGTGTCAATCTCTGCGTCGCGTTTTTCAAGTTGTTTTTTTAGAGCGTCATCAAGAATAGTTCCAAACGCAGCTGTAACACGCGGATCCTGGAGAGCGGCTACGAAGTTATTGACAAATGCTAAGGCTTCTTCTGACATTTTTACAGATTTCGATGTTGGTGGTAATACACTGGGGCTTGTGGTAGGGGAATCGTCTTCGCGGTCACGTTTGCGAGTAGAGTCAGTTCGTTGAGGTGTGACTAATTGGTTTTCTTCAAGGTGTGACATCGATTTGTGTACTGTTAGAAGCAACTATGTATTGACAGGCTTATCCCGTTCTGACAATCGAAAAATAAAATTGTGTCTGTATTTTTACCTCAGCATATCTTGGTCTCAGGAGCCTTTATATAACTGAAGAATAGCATTAGATAGTATCATTCGTGATAAATTCCAACATGATCCATATTGTACTTCATTATTGCCATGCAAAATAGCAACAATATGACACTAGAGTGTAGAGGTCTTAACCACGTCTGTTCACCTCGGGCGCCATAACTTGTATCCTTATGTAGTCTTGTTTTAAATATTTTTGGCGAGCCCATTTGTTTTATTATATCCTGTGTGAGTGCTGTGCATGTGCAGTCACTTCTTGTCACTTGGTCCGGATGTAATCAGCCTGTCCTCAATCCGACTGACCACCAGACCTATATATAAGTACAGGTATAATTTCACTACTATCACAGCATGATCCAATTAATTTGTCTCCTCAGTCCATTCTCAGGTTAACACTGCGTGTTCTAAGTTAAGAAGTATTCGTCTTTAAGTAGTACATACTCATTTACAGTATGATGTATCTTCAACATGTATTCTCTTTGTAAGTCCATGCTTTAATGATAAAACTGCAGCATATTAGCATATTTATCATTTATTATAGCTGTATAGTCTATGCGTATAAATAATATTATGAATTTTGTTTAAACAAAATGGGTCTAGCTCAGGGTCTATCGCTACCGTTTCTGTGCGTTTGATTTTTTAAGCATCAGAAATGTGGTTGTGATGTGATAGATGACTGGCCTTGCTTATGTTGTGATGTTTAAGCATACGGGCAAGGTAAGCCCATATGCGTATATCATCGGCATTAACCCCTTATGCTCCCTGATTATCCACATTAACCTCTTAAGCTCCCTGGTCATCTGCATTAACTCATTGAACTCCCTCGTTATCTGCAGTCTGAATCCACACTTGCTCCTCTGTATCATACTCCAAGCTGATAATATCCTTAAAGTGCACACAACGTGTTTCCATAGCTTCATTGGTAAATTAAGCAACATCTTGTTTTTTTCTGCTATCGGCCAGTTTTTAAAGTTGGCTATTCTGGTGACCTCAATAATCCCTTCATCAAGATCCGAAAATCTGGTGGCAACAATTTTAGAATAGCCTGTGAGAGCGAAGCTCCTCTTTGAGAAGTGGATCACTCATCACCTGACCTTTGTACAAAACACTACCCGCAGACTTTAAATATTGTCGCATCATAGGCCCATTGTTGCTAACATACTGGATCACGACATATTTTGCCATATCCGTGGCTTCGCTAGATATCTGTAGACACATAGATAATGCCTTGCGTGGCTTTAGAACATCTGGAAGTATGTGCAGGTATGCTATGACATTTGACCGTTTCATTAGCCAAATATACCCACGTGCTTTAGATCATTAATGCCCCTCCACGGACGAGGGCGAAAAGTACTACTACTAGCAATCATCTCAGTACCCCAAGTGAAAACTTTGTAGTCAATTGATGAGATAAAGGATGTACAGATGATGATGTGAGGATGGGGGTGATAGGGGGTGGTGGGTTATTGAGAGCGATTTCCTTCGCTCGCCCGATAAGGGGTTCTGGGCATGTCTGGGGAATCTACCCCCAGACGGCCGGAGACTTGGGTTTCGCTCTGCAATTTAATGCTGAAACTCCATGGCATGTCGCGCAGCTCTGCTATCCTCGGGTCTAATAGTCCCCAGAGTAACAATATCTAAGGGTTTTTAACTCCATTCATCCCAAGTGACACATAATGTCTAACACTATTGCCGGTTGTTTCAAGGCTACCACAGCCAACATCAGTGCCTGCACTGCTGACAGCGCCTGCACTGATACAGGAGCTGCATTAGCACCGTTGTCGAACGGAGGAACCAGGTTATGGCACTGGCAATTCTCCGGAAGATTATGGCCAGACTCGTGGAGGCTGTAGCTTTCCTTGGATGATTGCTGTAGATATCAAACTGATTTTTATGGATTTGTCGTTTATCTTAAATATGACACCAAGGTTTCACTTCTACATGCCACATTAAAGGCCGTGGATCACTCCCAGACCTTATAAAATTGTCATATTGCGAAAATATAGAATGTATGGACTAAAGTTATCATGACAACCGCATATGTAATAAGACAAAAGAATGGGAATTATCAGTGAATCATTTATGGGATGCAAAATAATACCAAAAAGGCAACATAAAACAATTTCAATAATCTCATGGATGATAAAAAAAATGTATCTTCTATCTGTAGTAGTCGTCAATGATGGAATTCGTCAGCCGCCACACTTTTGCAGTTAAAACATTAATTTTAGGCAGAGTTGTTTTCTATCTCTGTGATATGTAGTATTAAAACGTCAGAAATGAAGAGTTCGACAGCCGGATGTCGTCTGTGTAGTAGTGTTGTAGTGCAGGTGCTACAACATGTCATCAAACTCGTTATATAAAGGTGCCATCATATTATCATATCAAGGTTTTTGAACTGAATATTTTAGTGTGAACATGCTATTATTAGTTTGATCTTCTCTTTACCATTTTTACTATACAATAGAGGATATTGTAATACGAGGAATTTTCACTTAAATGGCCATACTGGCCGAAAAATTAGGTTAAACAGACATTTTACTTACTTTACTTAGTGGTACACTTCCTGGATATTTTAACAGAGGTGTTGTTATATCTGATCTGTCCACCTCGTCCACTCCTCTTGCTTTTTCTTCATTTCTTTGTGATGTAACACAATCTAGCATTCCTTGGTGAGTTGATGATCTGATAGTATTTTTTCATTCCAAATCTGTATATAGAAGATATTTTACAGCCAAGTTAAAAAAATATAGCAGGTGAAAAATATACCTAAAACCTCGACAGTTCCCAGGAAAATCGATAAACCCTGCTTCGATTAAAATTGCGGAAAGGCAATTGATAGAAGGAAAAAATCCTTGCAAAAATTTAAAAAAACATCCAACTAGACAAAACCTTGACGGATATAAGAAAGATTACGCTAAAGCTCGCCGCACAATCAGTGAAGCCAAGCGTCAATCTTTCAGAGCATATGTCTCCACACTAAATAATAATACATCGGCAAAACATACCGATGAAAACATAAATCGATATTGCAGAAACGCTGGCGACATCGTTCACTGCAAAATCATCGCCAGATCATTATCAGGGAAAATTACGAAGGATTAGGGACAAGGAGAAGGAAAACACATTGAACTTTAAGTGAGATAATGAGGAAAAGTACAATTTTGATTTCTCGAAACGAGAACTAATTAAATCTATAGCTCAGGGAACTGATTCGGCAACTCGGCCTGATGAAATTATTACCATTTTCTGAAACATTTGCCTGATGTATCACTTGAACTGTTGCTTCTACTCTTGAATAATCTGTGGCAATCTCAGGATTTGCCAGATGAATAGAGAGAAGCAACAGTAATTCCTGTCCCTAAACCTGGAAAAGACCGAACGGATCCAAATAATTACAGGCCAATAGCATTGACAAGTTGTCTTTGCAAAATCATGGAGCGCATGATCAGTCATCGTCTCACATGGTTCTTGCAAGACAATAATATAATAACTAAATATCAATGTGGTTTGCAAAAAGGCAAAAGTACCACAGACCATTTGGTCAGATATTTTTACACAAAAATATATTTAGCATGATTTATTTCTATTATTATATATTTGTTTTGACACAGACACTGTTTTGTGACTTTTAATGATAATTATTTTAGTCTTTTTTTTTTTAGTTTATTTATATTGTGTATCGGCTGTGGCGTTCTCAGTATGTATATATACTCAATACAAAACTCACTACATATAGGTGTCAGAGGCACTATCATATTATCATCAATCGTTTTTATCTCAATGCCTTAGTGCGGACATACTGTTATCAGTTTGGTCTTTTTACCTTATCACTTTTACTGTTCAAGATATCATATTATTTTAGTCTGAACTGTCATTTAAATGGCCATACTGACCGAAAAATGGCGTAAACAAGATATTTTACTTACTTACACACATCAATTAAAGAACGCTGTCCAGACTGTGGGCCAGTTCCATTGAATAGTGTAGTGAGCTCAAGCCTTTTTTCTTCAAGGTATTTCCTCAGTTTTATATTCTGGGCAGTCTGGCTGGAAACTGACACAGCCATAAGAATCTAGAGGAGAATTAGCCTTTTGTGAATCACTAGCTCCACTTAACGCCATGGCTTTCTGAGCCGAGCAGCAACATTGTTCGTGTTTGCATGTTCTATGTCGCCCTTCAGTTGGATAGCAAGGGGATGAAACCCATTTCCAAGCTTTTCCCCTTCATCAGCTCTGTCCTCAAAGCTGTCAGGGTACTTTTGAACCACCCTTCTTGCAACTTCCATGGCATGTGCTTTTGTCGGATTCACACAATGTGAAAAGTCTAATAATTCAGTTCAGACGTAAAAATCACATTTAATCAATCAATAGTTTACCATTAAATTAGCAAAATGCTGGGTTGTGACAAAAGCAATTAATAATGAAACAGGTAAAATATTGAATAGTTGTTGTGTTGAGAGTAGGACATGCTACAATGATTGATGATAGGTGAAGAGATGAAAAATATTGATTGTGAAGCTGGTGCGATTTTCAGAAATGAAACCAGGGCCACTAAATTGCAATTCGCTAGGTGTCGCTAACGTTGAATCTGCTGTATAGTATGTAATCATACCTAGGATTGACTTTCGGGCATGCACTAATGTTTTCAAAGGCTTCCCAAAATTTCCCATTGAGCAGCGATTGTTTGAACACGGAAAACTTTCAAGTCATGTAGATCAGTGAAAAACTTAACATAGGTTGATAATTGTTTTACTATTTTGATCTGGAATATGTTCTTATAACTCCACATGTATTTGTTATGAATAACAACCTATATTGATCAAACTAGGCCAAATAGTACAGGCATACCGCCAGCCGAAAAACGCCATTTCCCGCATGAATTTCAATGCTCATTTATTTTATGAAAGAGAATAATAGGAACGTTTTTTATGATATACTTCGTTAGAAGTTCATTTTAAAAATAAATAATGTGCACGATAAAATATTTTAAAAGTATTTTATGTGAATAAAACAATATTTTGGAACACTGTGATTTGCATGTGGCAGAATAGGACGTGCTTGTCGGCAGCTGCACACGGACCTCTCCATCATCATGTGGCAGAATAGGACGTGCTTGTCGGCAGCTGCGCACCGACCTCTCTATCATCAAGAACAAGCGGAGGGATGGCGTAGCATTCGCTTTTCCCGACTCCTCTTGGAAAAATCGCAATATAATTGTGCTCATTCAAAACTATATTCTTTATAACAGCTTCTTGCTCTTCTTTCAGTTCTTGGTAGGTCCATTTGTAACGTGAAATAACGTTTTTAAATGCTGCGGAAATATCAATCCTCTTGTCCGTTGCCATATTGCTGTGTTTTTAAATTAAAACCACTTCTGAGAGGAGCACCGTGATTGGTTGAATGAAGGGCACTATCTGATTGGATGCGTTTATAGGTTATCTCGGAGGTCGCTGACCGACCCATTATGCGTCAAATGACGCAGAGAAAATGGTTACCTGCTGAAATATTATATAGCCCTCATTTATCTACTTCAATATCGTGAGAAATATATTTCGTAGAAATCTAATTTTGCCACCACTGCAAAGTAGAATACCTAATCCTTTCAACTGTGGCCTTATTATACCGCTAGAGAGCATATTAACGAACCAGGGACGTTTTAACCGCGGCTGTCGAGGCTTGCTACTGAGCAGTTGATCATTTCAGCATGAAACCTTTGTTCTGCGAGCAGCGGCTTCATATGTGGAGCTAGAATCAAGTTACCCTTACTTAGCTATTGTTACTTTGGGGACTATCCGACCTGAGGATATACAACCCTATTCCCATAGAGGAATGGGGATTTTAGTCGCGCCAGGATTCTGTCCTTCGTCACATTTTTTTGTGGGCGCAAAAACTCAAAAACTGCTGGTCAATTTTTTTGAAATTTTAACATGACATTCCTAGCAACATGGTGATGTGCAAGTGATTTTTTATAGATGCTACCAAACAGGTCAACTCTAATTTTTTTTGTGGGCGCAAAAACTCTTAAAACTTAAAGTCAGAAATTATTCAAATTTTACTATCACATTCCCCAGATGTACAGGTGACTTTTTTAAGGTTTTCCTGAAATTCAAAATGGCCACTACAGATCAACTTTAAATTATTTTTTTTGGGGGGGAGGCGGTAAAAAAATTGTTTGGTCATTTTTTTTTAAATTTTAACATCACATTCCTAGCGACATGGGGATGTGCAAGTCATTATTTGTTAAAGATGCTACCAAAATTCAAAAAACTCTAAAACTTAATGTGGGAAATTATTCAAATTTTACTATCATATTCCACACGATGTGGAGATATGCAAGTGATTTTTTTAAGGTTTTGCTGAAATTCAAAATGGCCGCCATGGATAAAACATCATATTTTTTGTAGGCGCAAAAACTGAAAAAAATGAAGTCAGTAATAATTAACATTGTACAATCACATTACCTTCCATCTGGAAATCTGCATTTGATTTTACTGAAATTTAAAATGGCCACCACAAATCGACTTTCTAAATATTTGTGATCGCAAAAAATCTAGCCTCATTTATGGCGGGGATGACATAGGACTTAAGGCCTCTTGTTATCATATTACAATGTCACTTAAAATACCATTTACTACTACCACTACCAACCCGAGGATAGTGTAGCCGTAATTTGCAGGGAAAAACCGAGTCTCTGGACTTCTGAGCATGTCTGGGGGTGAATCCGCTAAAATAATTACCTGTTGAAACTGCTTCAGCATCAACACCCTTATACGCTAACTCCTGACCATACAATGGAGACTCGAATGATGTTCCCTGCTGTCCTGATTCCCATCAAGTAGAGAAGGATATGCAACAAAAAAAGATGTTTTCCTTAAAGCAACATTGTTAAGTTTTGTAAAAAAATGTGTTTAGTGAAACAAAAAATTTCCATCCCACACTGTGATCATTGAGCTCACAAGTATGAACAATTCCCCTCACAAAATATCACTTCTGCACTTAGCTAGATATGGAAGCTTTCACCTCACTTTGCGGACTTCTAGCTCTTTTCTGTGGACATTTTCACCTCACTGAATATCACCAATCTGTATGGGTTAGAGATTCAAAACAATCCTTCAACCTAGGTAGGATATTTGTTATTTTCACAAGGGCATTTAATAAATGACAACTAAAACCTATACAGATTTGAAGATTTTTTAGGAACAAAAAGTGTCCCAGTTTGCCCCTTACACGACGCTAAGTAGGACAAGGACAGGGGCTAACTGGGACAGTCCTAACATTTCAACAATTTCGGATCTATAGAGATTAAACAAGGTATGCTGGATCCTACCATGATTCTAAATAATTAGATAGTTGGACCAAATTGGACCAATTGATGTTTAATAGGCTCAACTGGAATAGACAATTCACCTTAGTTAATTTAATGAACTAGGCTACCCGCCTGTCACAGGGTTCGACTATAGCTTTTTTTTATTCCAAGCCACCTCTCTCACATGACACAGACACACAATAAAGTTGACCTTTTTATTGAAAAACAAAAAAACTACAATTGAATCGGACAAGATGGGGCTCAAATGGGGCCAAGTGTCATTTAAATCTTACATGTCTAGTCTTCTAATTTGAGGCTCTTGAAAAGGCTCAAATTCTTTGTACTGACGTTTGGTGCCCCTAGTAGATATGGGTTTTGGTAGAAAGGTAATGATGTCTTGTAGTTCCACTTCATCGAGATCATCGGTGTCTGGAAAAATAAAAAAAAGGTGTCTTTGCATCATAAAATTGTGCAGGCTGACGTTTCATATACTTGACAGTATAATACCTGCCGATTGATCAATCGGTTCCAAGACCGTCCCCACAAAATATGATTTTTTTTTCGTGGTGTACAAATTAGATGAGAACATCGATGCCTGGATCCAGTTTATCCCTTGAAGGCCCTTGTTTGGGCGTGCTGCTCTTCATGTATCTGAAGGCGAATTATTTGACTGATAGCTCTACATATTTGGCAGGCTGACGATCTTTCCCCCCGAGACACAGAGAAGTGTGGCTGGTCAACGTCCTTCTTCACTATGTCGTCGGATATGCAGGCGCAGCCAGACTTCCTAAATCGTCTCTTTCTGGGTCTACTTGGCAACTCGTCCTCCGAAGATGACCCATCTGTGTCGTCACCAAAACCCATCTCAGCGAAAATAAATAATAACAAAAAGGCAACATGAAACATTTTCAATAATCTCATGGATGATAAAAAAATGTATCTTCTATCTGTAGTAGTCGTCAATGATGGAATTCGTCAGCCGCCACACTTTTGCAGTTAAAACATTAATTTTAGGCAGAGTTGTTTTCTATCTCTGATATGTAGTATAAAAACGCTTCGTCCTCAGGCACGATGTTTTAAATATCATTCAGCTCTCTGAAGGAGTCATATATTGACATCACGTTCTTGCTGACTATCACAAATCCCCCCTCATCTGTGTGTGCGGTTGGAAAATTGTATTTTCCGTCAGAAATGAAGAGTTCGACAGCCGGATGTCGTCTGTGTAGTAGTGTTGTAGTGTAGGTGCTACAACATGTCATCAAACTCGTTATATAAAGGTGCCATCATATTATCATATCAAAGTTTTTGAACTGAATATTTTAGTGTAAACATGCTGTTATTAGTTTGATTTTCTCTTTACCATTTTTACTATACAATAGAGGATATTGTAATACGAGGAATTTTCACTTAAATGGCCATACTGGCCGAAAAATTAAGTTAAACAGACATTTTACTTACTTTACTTAGTGGTACACTTCCTGGATATTTTAACAGAGGTGTTGTTATATCTGATCTGTCCACCTCGTCCACTCCTCTTGCTTGTTCTTCATTTCTTTGTGATGTAACACAATTCAGCATTCCTTGGTGAGTTGATGATCTGATAGTATTTTTTCTTTCTAAATCTGTATTTAGAAGATATTTTACAGCCAAGTTAAAAAAATATAGCAGGTGAAAAATATACCTAAAACCTCGACAGTTCCCAGGAAAATCGATAAACCCTGCTTCGATTAAAATTGCGGAAAGGCAATTCATAGAAGGAAAAAATCCTTTCAAAAATTTTAAAAAACATCCAACTAGACAAAACCTTGACGGATATAAGAAAGATTACGCTAAAGCTCGCCGCACAATCAGTGAAGCCAAGCGTCAATCTTGGAGAGCATATGTCTCCACACTAAATAATAATACATCGGCAAAACATACCGATGAAAACATAAAACGATATTGCAGAAACGCTGGCGACATCGTTCACTGCAAAATCATCGCCAGATCATTATCAGGGAAAATAGGGTACTGGGATGATTGCTAGTAGTAGTACTTTTCGCCCCCATCCGCGTAGGAGCCTGCGGACTCCATACTCCCAACACACCACTTTGGCCCTTATCTCATTGAGACGGGTGGTCTGGTGGGCCCGGCCAGATCAATCGGCTGGTCTCGTTGATTTGGTGTTCATACTTGTTTATTATTTATCGTTTCGCCTCATCTCATCATCAAAGACGTATGTATACAGGTAGCGCTTTTTCATTACTATATACACGAATCTGAACACCAAATCACGTTGCTCATGGGCTAATCAAGTGAAAGGATGTGTACTGCGGTTATTGCAACTGCTGTTCTTTTGCTATGAGTATATCACCCTGGTAGCTCTGACAATTCTTCCTGCTGGTTACCGCGGGCAGATTGTCCCCTGGTAGGGCTCCATGGCGGGTGGAGCGCCAGGGTGATGAAAAACAATACTAATCCAATATGGCTGATAATCCTTCACCCCCGCCCAACAACAGCAAAGTGAAAAAAAGAAAGAAGGCAGAACAAAATAATACATCAGATGATGACACAGATGCCGAATTTATTGCAAGGTATACAAAAATTGTGACTGACATGAAAAAAGCGAAAATTATGTTTCCACGGTTCCTGTTGATGATGTCTGGAGATGAGGACAAATCCCTCTCCAGACTCTCAACATTTGCCATACAAAAAGGCATAGAGGGCTTGGTTGGAGAGCCTAAGAACATCAAAAGACTTAGGTCTGGCGACCTCTTAATTGAGGTCGACAGAGAAACCTACTCCACCAAGCTCTTGGCAATCAAAGAAATAGCTGGAATTCCTGTGAAGGTTTCCCCTCACAGGACTTTAAACACCTCAAAGGGTGTCATACGAACTCAAGAAATCAAAAACACCACCAATGAAGAACTTAAAGCACAATTAAAAAGACAAGGAGTATCCGATGCTAGAATTATTACAATAAAAAAGAATGGAGATACAATCAAATTAAATACAGCGGTGCTCACATTCAACTTTCCAAAGCCACCGGCTGATATTTAAGTTGGATTTGAGCTATGCCCTATACAGCTATACATACCACACCCTTTGAGGTGTTTCAAGTGCCAACAATTTGGATACCATCAGGAAGGTTGCAAGAGAGAGCGTGTCTGTGGACGCTGTGGTCAATCGACAGAACATCCTGACTCCTCTTGCACCTATCCAATAAAATGTGCCAACTGTGGCGGGAACCACACAGCCTATTCCAGAGATTGCCCCCGATGGAAAACGGAGAAAGAGATCCAACGTATCCGAACGGAACGGAAGATCTCTTTCCCAGAAGCTCGTAAAATTGTTGAAGGGGTTAGCAAACAACCATCATTTGCTAGTGTTGTCGCGAAGCAGGTTGTGTCGGTTGGTTGCCAGACTGATGCAGTAGAGATCAGATCTGCAACTGGTGCAACAAATGTTTCCGCAACACCTGCATCCTCTTCATCGGAACCTAATACAAGCAAAGATACCTCCACTGCCAAAAAACATGCAAACACATCAGCAGCAAACACAAAACAATCTGGCTCTGCTGATAAAACAAAAGCAAGTAGACTAAGCACTCAAAAATCTGAAACAGTTACTAATAAATCAAAAGATGATTCAAAGAGCTCAGAGAAACAAAAGCCTAAAATAAAACCCAAGCCAAAACCACCAGATAGGCTAACAAAGGCAATGAAAAACCCAGTCTCCACTTACAACCAATTCCAAGCTATGGAAGTAGTAGAGCCTGCAGATGATGAGGACGGCAGCGATGATGGGGTAAGCCTTAAGCTTGCGCCTACTGCCGCTGCAATCCATGCACAGTTGAATCCAGGGAAAAAGAAACAACCATAAATGGCCCACAAAATAATACAATGGAACTGTCGAGGGTTAAGGTCAAATTACAATGACCTGGCTTTTCTTCTGCAGGACCACAGCCCAACAGCTGTGTGCCTGCAGGAGACTAACTTAAAACCTAACACTAACATAAGTTTCAAAAACTATACAATGGTCAATTGTTTTGGCCCTGCCAATAATGAAAGGGCCTGCTGGGGTGTCTCTATCCTTGTGAAGGACGGAACACCACATCAACATATAACATTAAAAACTAATTTACAGGCTGTGGCGGTTAACATAAACTGTCACAGACCAATGACGATATGCTCTGTTTATTTACCGCCAAACCGCTCAGTAGATGTTGTGGAATTGAGGCAGCTGGTAAAACAATTGCCCAAACCCTTTATGCTACTGGGAGATTTTAACGGGCACCACACAATGTGGGGGGGAGGGTGTTACCTCCACGTGGTCCCCCTGGTAACTTCTTTTAGAAGGCTAAACACACCCTCAACCTGTTTGCCGTGGGTTGCATCCCGTATAGGTGGGAGAAGGGATCCTGGTGGTTGAGGGCGTAGGAGCCTGCGGACTCTATACTCCCAACACGCCACTTTGGCCCTTATCTCATTGAGACGGGTGGTCTGGTGGGCCCGGCCAGATCAATCGGCTGGTCTCGTTGATTTGGTGTTCATACTTGTTTATTATTTATCGTTTCGCCTCATCTTATCATCAAAGACGTATTCTACAGGTAGCACTTTCTCATTACTATATACACGAATCTGAACACCAAATCACGTTGCTCATGGGCTAATCAAGTGAAAGGATGTGTACTGCGGTTATTGCAACTGCTGTTCTTTTGCTATGAGTATATCACCCTGGTAGCTCTGACAATTCTAACGCAGGGTACCGCGGGCAAATTGTCCCCTGGTAGGGCTCCGAGGCGGGTGGAGCGCTAGGGTGATGAAAAACAATACCAATTCAATATGGCTGATGACAATCCACCCCCGCCCAACACTAGCAATCAAAAGAAAAGAAAAAAGAGAGAAAATAACAGTCCATCAGATGAAGAGGCCGAGTATACTGCAAGGTACCAAAAAATTTCCGAAATGCAAAAAGCAAAACTAACTTTCCCGCGCTTTTTGTTGATGATGTCTGGAGATGAGGACAAATCCCTCTCCAGACTCTCAACATTTGCCATACAAAAAGGCATAGAGGGCTTGGTTGGAGAGCCTAAGAACATCAAAAGGCTTAGGTCTGGCGACCTCTTAATTGAGGTCGACAGAGAAACCTTCTCCACCAAGCTCTTGGCAATCAAACATATAGCTGGAATTCCTGTGAAGGTTTCTCCTCACAGGACTTTAAACACCTCAAAGGGTGTCATTCGAACCCAAGAAATTAAAAACACTACCAATGAAGAACTAAAAACACAATTAAAAAGACAAGGAGTTTCCGATGCTAAAATTATCACAATAAGAAAGAATGGAGATATAATTAAATTGAACACAGCAGTGCTCACATTCAACTTCCCAAAGCCACCGGCTGATATCAAGGTTGGATTTGAGCTATGCACTGTACAATTGTATATACCACACCCTTTGAGGTGTTTCAAGTGCCAACAATTTGGACACCACCAGGAAGGTTGCAAGAGAGAGCGTGTCTGTGGACGCTGTGGTCAATCGACGGATCACCCGGACTCCTCTTGCACCTATCCAATAAAATGTGCCAACTGTGGTGGGAACCACACAGCCTATTCCAGAGATTGCCCCCGATGGAAAACGGAGAAAGAAATCCAACGTGTCCGAACGGAACGGAAGATTTCTTTCCCAGAAGCTCGTAAAATCGTTGAAGGAGTAACTGGAAAACCATCATATGCCAGCGTTTTGGCTAAACAGGTTGTGTCGGTTGGTTGCCAGACTGACCTACCGGAGGTCACGTCTGCAGCTGGTGCAACAAATGTTACCAAAACAGCTGCGGCCCCTTCAGCAAAACCTAATACAAACAATAAAGCTACCCCCAATGCCTCAAAGATACTAGAAAATGATGCCAAACAAGCAAAGAATAACACAACTCAGCCTCAAAATAGCAAAGATAAGAGAAAGGAAACAACGAATAAACCATCAATAGCAGAAAAACCAACAAAAGAAAAGAAAGACACGCATACAACAGTTAAACCAAGAACAAATAACAGTGGGATCGGTCGGCTGCAAAAGGGCATGGATGATCCCATATCTGTACATAATAGGTTTGAATCCATGGACTGTTCACACGAGGCAGATAGCAGCGATAGTGAGGTATTTGTATCTCCCGACACCGTCGCTGCACTCCAGGCACAGATAAAACCAGGGAGGCATAAAAATTCATAATGGCCCACAAGATCATACAATGGAACTGTCGAGGTTTAAGGTCACATTACAATGACCTGGCTATTCTTCTGCAGGAGCACAGCCCAACAGCTGTGTGCCTGCAGGAGACTAACTTAAAACCTAATACTAACATAAGTTTTAAAAACTATTCACTAAACAATTGTTTTGGCCCTGCCAATAATGAAAGGGCCTGCTGGGGGGTTTCCATCCTTGTAAAGGATGGAACACCACATCAACAGATTACGTTGAATACAAATTTACAGGCTGTGGCGGTTAACATAAACTGTCACAGGCCAATGACAATATGCTCTGTTTATTTACCGCCGAGCCGCTCAGTAGATGTTGTGGAATTGAGGCAGCTGGTAAAACAATTGCCCAAACCCTTCATGCTACTGGGCGATTTTAACGGGCACCACACAATGTGGGGCTGTAGGGACATCAACCCACGGGGCAGAATAATAGAAGACTTCCTCTCAGAGGAAAATCTCTGCATTTTTAATGATGATACTACCACCTATTTGCACCCTGCTTCAGGATCAGCAACAGCCATTGACCTATCCTTGTGTGATCCCGATTTATATTTGGATTACACTTGGAGGGTCAACGAGGATCTCTGCAGCAGTGATCATTATCCTATATTTATAGAGAGCAACAACTCTCTTGTTGAAGAAAGAGTGCAGCATTGGAGGCTGCACAGAGCAGATTGGGAGGCCTTCCAACAGTCTTGTGGGGAGAGCCTCACAATCTCTCAATTTGAGAATGAAGAGGGGGTTGATGACCCTATAGCCCTTTTTACAGACAAGTTACACAATATAGCAGATAAAAGCATACCCAAAACCTCGACAGTTCCCAAAAAACTCGACAAACCCTGGTTTGATCAAGGTTGCCGAAAGGCAATAGACAAAAGGAAAAAATCCTTGCAAAAATTTAAAAAACATCCAACTAGACAAAACCTTGACGGATATAAGAAAGATTACGCTAAAGCTCGCCGCACAATCAGTGAAGCCAAGCGGCAATCTTGGAGAGCATATGTCTCCACACTAAATAATAATACATCGGCAAAACATACTTGGCAAATGCTGCGCAGAATCAGTGGCAAGAGGAAAGATAAAACCATCAAGTACCTTGTCACTGATTCTGACACAATAACCAATAAAACGGATATTGCAGAAAAGCTGGCGACATCCTTCGCTGCTAAATCATCGCCAGATCATTATCAGGAAAAATTTCGAAAGATTCGGGACAAGGAGAAGGAGAACACATTGGACTTTGAGTCAGATAATGACGAAAAGTACAATGTTAATTTCTCTAAACGAGAACTAATTAAATCTATCGCTCAGTCAACTGATTCGGCAACTGGCCCTGATGAAATTCACTACCAGTTTCTGAAACATTTGCCTGATGTATCACTTGATCTGTTGCTTCTACTCTTGAATGATCTGTGGCAATCTCAGGATTTCCCAGATGGATGGAGAGAAGCAACAGTGATCCCGATCCCTAAACCTGGAAAAGATCGAACAGATCCTAATAATTATAGGCCAATAGCACTGACAAGTTGTCTTTGCAAAATCATGGAGCGCATGATCAATCATCGACTTACATGGTTTTTGCAAGACAATAATATAATAACTAAATATCAATGTGGTTTTCAAAAAGGGAAAAGCACCACAGACCATTTGGTCAGACTTGAGACTTATATCCGTCAAGGTTTTGTTAAAAATCAACATACAGTTGGAGTATTTTTTGATTTAGAAAAGGCCTATGATACCACATGGAAGGGTGGTATCATGAAAGATCTCCATGAAATGGGCCTGAAGGGTAGATTACCCTTATTCATTGATAATTTTTTAAAGGGGAGAAAATTTAAAGTCCGCTTAGACAACACCCACTCTTCACTAAATCCACAGGAGGAGGGTGTCCCACAAGGTAGTATCCTTTCACCAACTC
Organism: Flabesymbios commensalis; assembly: GCA_964017125.1. NCBI lineage: Eukaryota > Metazoa > Annelida > Polychaeta > Terebellida > Flabelligeridae > Flabesymbios > Flabesymbios commensalis. The sequence continues at coordinate 46,423 of CAXHKU010000308.1, forward strand.
TATTTACCGTTAAAGTAAACAGTATAATTGATGCTTTACCAGACGATATTGAAAAATCATTATATGTTGATGATCTGGCTGTTTACTGCCAGTCAAGCAATATGGCAATAATTGAGCGGCGCCTGCAAGGTTGCCTCGATAAGTTGGTGACTTGTGCGGATGAGAACGGCTTTAAATTTTCTCCCACAAAAACTTTATGTGTACACTTTTACAAAAAAAATGGCTTACAGCCTGAGCCTAATCTCAAACTATATGGACAACAGCTTCCTGTTGAAGAGCAGGTCAAATTTCTTGGTCTGTTTTTCGACAAGAAGCTCAGTTTTATTCCACACATCAAATATATGAAAGATAAGTGTAGGAAAGCATTACAATTACTACGAGTTATATCCAGCAAGGATTGGGGTGGTGACCGGACAACCTTACTGAGGATTTACCGGTCTCACATCAGATCCAAACTGGATTATGGTTGTATCGTTTATGGTTCAGCGAGACGATCGTACTTAGCAGTACTTGATCCAATCGCGAACCAAGGTTTGAGATTATGCTCAGGGGCATTTCGAACATCACCAATCGAAAGTCTTCAGGTGGAGACCGGTGAGCCCTCTTTAGAGACTCGCCGGTTGAAGCTGAGCCTGCAATACTATATGAAGATGAAAGCAAATCCTGAGAACCCGGCATACTCGTGTGTTGTCAACCCAGAGTACAAGAGACTGTTTAATAACAAGCCAGGGACTATACCTACTTTGGGTATAAGGCTTCAACCCCATCTGGAGGACATGGAGGTGGAACTCGACGCAATTAGCGTTGTGCGCCCACCAGAATGTCCACCCTGGCTTCTCCAACAGCCTAATATACTTTTTAACCTCTCAGATCTCAGGAAAGGAGACACCTGTCCCCTTGTCTTCCAGAGCATGTTGCTAGAGCTATTTTGTAGATTTCCGAAGCACCGGAAGGTGTATACTGACGGATCAAAGGAAGACAAGAGGACAGCTATGTCCTTTGTCTGTGATGATCATGAATTTAGTTGTCGTATCAACGATGAGGCTTCAATTTGCACAGCAGAGCTGTTAGCTATTGAAGCTGCCATGGGGGGGAGGGTGTTACCTCCACGTGGTCCCCCTGGTAACTTCTTTTAGAAGGCTAAACACACCCTCAACCTGTTTGCCGTGGGTTGCATCCCGTATAGGTGGGAGAAGGGATCCTGGTGGTTGAGGGCGTAGGAGCCTGCGGACTCCATACTCCCAACACACCACTTTGGCCCTTATCTCATTGAGACGGGTGGTCTGGTGGGCCCGGCCAGATCAATCGGCTGGTCTCGTTGATTTGGTGTTCATACTTGTTTATTAATTATCGTTTCGCCTCATCTCATCATCAAAGACGTATGGATATAGGTAGCGCTTTTTCATTACTATATACACGAATCTGAACACCAAATCACGTTGCTCATGGGCTAATCAAGTGAAAGGATGTGTACTGCGGTTATTGCAACTGCTGTTCTTTTGCTATGAGTATATCACCCTGGTAGCTCTGACAATTCTAACGCAGGGTACCGCGGGCAAATTGTCCCCTGGTAGGGCTCCGAGGCGGGTGGAGCGCTAGGGTGATGAAAAACAATACCAATTCAATATGGCTGATGACAATCCACCCCCGCCCAACACTAGTAATCAAAAGAAAAGAAAAAAGAGAGAAAATAACAGTCCATCAGATGAAGAAGCCGAGTATACTGCAAGGTACCAAAAAAATTTCTCCGAAATGCAAAAAGCAAAACTAACTTTCCCGCGCTTTTTGTTGATGATGTCTGGAGATGAGGACAAATCCCTCTCCAGACTCTCAACATTTGCCATACAAAAAGGCATAGAGGGCTTGGTTGGAGAGCCTAAGAACATCAAAAGGCTTAGGTCTGGCGACCTCTTAATTGAGGTCGACAGAGAAACCTTCTCCACCAAGCTCTTGGCAGTCAAACAAATAGCTGGAATTCCTGTGAAGGTTTCTCCTCACAGGACTTTAAACACCTCAAAGGGTGTCATTCGAACCCAAGAAATTAAAAACACTACCAACGAAGAACTAAAAACACAATTAAAAAGACAAGGAGTTTCCGATGCTAAAATTATCACAATAAGAAAGAATGGAGATATAATTAAATTGAACACAGCAGTGCTCACATTCAACTTCCCAAAGCCACCGGCTGATATCAAGGTTGGATTTGAGCTATGTCCTGTACAATTGTATATACCACACCCTTTGAGGTGTTTCAAGTGCCAACAATTTGGACACCACCAGGAAGGTTGCAAGAGAGAGCGTGTCTGTGGACGCTGTGGTCAATCGACGGAACATCCTGACTCCTCTTGCACCTATCCAATAAAATGTGCCAACTGTGGTGGGAACCACACAGCCTATTCCAGAGATTGCCCCCGATGGAAAACGGAGAAAGAAATCCAACGTATCCGAACGGAGCGGAAGATTTCTTTCCCAGAAGCTCGTAAAATCGTTGAAGGAGTAACTGGAAAACCATCATATGCCAGCGTTTTGGCTAAACAGGTTGTGTCGGTTGGTTGCCAGACTGACCTACCGGAGGTCACGTCTGCGGCTGGTGCAACAAATGTTACCAAGACAGCTGCGGCCCCTTCAGCAAAACCTAATACAAACAATAAAGCTACCCCCAATGCCTCAAAGATACTATCAAATGATGCCAAACAAGATGCCAAACAAGCAAAGAATAACACAACTCAGCCTCAAAATAGCAAAGATAAGAAAAAGGAAACAACGAATAAACCATCAATAGCAGAAAAACCAACAAAAGAAAAGAAAGGCACGCATACAACAGTTAAACCAAGAACAAATAATAGTGGGATCGGTCGGCTGCAAAAGGGCATGGATGATCCCATATCTGTACATAATAGATTTGAATCCATGGACTGTTCACATGAGGCAGATAGCAGCGATAGCGAGGTATTCGTATCTCCTGACACCGTCGCTGCACTCCAAGCACAGATAAAACCAGGGAGGCATAAAAATTCATAATGGCCCACAAAATCATACAATGGAACTGTCGAGGTTTAAGGTCAAACTACAATGACCTGGCTATTCTTCTGCAGGAGCACAGCCCGACGGCTGTGTGCCTGCAGGAGACTAACTTAAAACCTAACACTAACATAAGTTTTAAAAACTATTCAATAATCAATTGTTTTGGCCCTGCCAATAATGAAAGGGCCTGCTGGGGGGTTTCCATCCTTGTAAAGGATGGAACACCACATCAACAGATCACGTTGAATACAACTTTACAGGCTGTGGCGGTTAACATAAACTGTCACAGGCCAATGACGATATGCTCTGTTTATTTACCGCCGAGCCGCTCAGTAGATGTTGTGGAATTGAGGCAGCTGGTAAAACAATTGCCCAAACCCTTCATGCTACTGGGAGATTTTAACGGGCACCACACAATGTGGGGCTGTAGGGACATCAACCCACGGGGCAGAATAATAGAAGACTTCCTCTCAGAAGAAAATCTCTGCATTTTTAATGATGATACTACCACCTATTTGCACCCTGCTTCAGGATCTGCAACAGCCATTGACCTATCCTTGTGTGATCCCGATTTATATTTGGATTACACTTGGAGGGTCAACGAGGATCTCTGTAGCAGTGATCATTATCCTATATTTATAGAGAGCAACAACTCTATTGTTGAAGAAAGAGGGCAGCATTGGAGGCTGCACAGAGCAGATTGGGAGGCCTTCCAACAGTCTTGTGGGGAGAGCCTCACAATCTCTCAATTTGAGAATGAAGAGGGGGTTGATGACCCTATATATATATGTTGTCAACCCAGAGTACAAGAGACTGTTTAGCAACAAGCCAGGGACTATACCTACTTTGGGTATAAGGCTTCAACCCCATCTGGAGGACATGGAGGTGGAGCTCGACGCAATTAGCGTTGTGCGCCCACCAGAATGTCCACCCTGGCTTCTCCAACAGCCTAATATACTTTTTAACCTCTCAGATCTCAGGAAAGGAGACACCTGTCCCCTTGTCTTCCAGAGCATGTTGCTAGAGCTATTTTGTAGATTTCCGAAGCACCGGAAGGTGTATACTGACGGATCAAAGGAAGACAAGAGGACAGCTATGTCCTTTGTCTGTGATGATCATGAATTTAGTTGTCGTATCAACGATGAGGCTTCAATTTGCACAGCAGAGCTGTTAGCTATTGAAGCTGCCATCGAATACATATGGGATAGTAATGACGAGGAGTTCATGATCATCACAGACTCGCTATCTTCATTGCAGGATCTTAAGAGTCAAAAACTCAACAACCCAATTGTTTCCAATATTTTGCATATGTGTCACTACTTGTCTGGGCACAAGGACATTGTTTTCTGCTGGGTACCCAGCCATATTGGAATACAGGGTAATGAACGGGCTGATGTTTTGGCCAAGGCTGCCCTGGATAAGACAAAACAGTTTTATTATATACCATATACGGATTTCAAGTATAACATCTCTGTCTACCTTGATGACATTTTGCAAGGTGAATGGAACATCAATGTCACCAGCAAATTGTTCGAGGTACAACCAATCATTAAGCGATCTTTTACACCAATGGAACGCCGAAGAGATGACGTTGTCTTGGGGGGGATGGGTGTCACCTCCGCGTGGTCCCCCCTGGGCAACTTCATAGAAGGCCAAGCACACCCAAACGTTTTATTAATATTGTGTTTTTCTCACGTTATTACATATGGGTCTAGAGTATTTTGCATTACTTTTCAATCTATATTAAATCGGTTTGGCGGTAAATACAGAGCATAGTCATTGGTTTGTGATGTTCAATATGATCAGAATCGGTATGTGGATGTGTGTCTAACGTTCTATTAGTATACGGGACTGTCTTTAAGTATTTCTATTGTATGTATTCGTTTTTGTAAATGGTTTCTCTTTGGCATCCTGGTGTTGGACGGGATGTCCGAAAGAAACCATTGTCATATAATTAGTTTTTCATTTCATTGTTTTAATGGTTTCTCTGTGGCATCCTGGCGGATAATGCAGCATGTCATAGAGAAGCCATTGCCGTACAATTAGCCTGTGGTGACTTACGGTGTCCTCACGGTTCGTGATCGCTCTGTGATGTCCTCCAATATCACAGACCTTATTACCAACTGTGGGGGCACTGTAAGTCTTTAATTTTTGAAAAAAAATTGTGATTTAATGATTTCTCTGGCCATACTGGCCGAAACGTGAAGTAAAGAAGACATTTACTTACTTACTTAATGGTTTCTCTGTTCATTGTTTATGTCATTCATATTTATGTCTAAATGGGTTTACTTTTTTTCATTATAGTATATAGTATTATAGTATATATTATATATTTGTTTTGACAATGACACTGTTTTGACTTAGACTTGTAGTTTTTACACAATCACTCCAATTTCATGGAGATATAGTGACTTGAAAAGTCGTTCATTTTATAATCACTTCATATTTTACATTATTTATACTGATATTTTTATACCCATTAAACTGTGTTGTAGTGCAGGCGCTTCAACATGTTATCAGACTCGATACATATAGGTGCCAGGAGCATCGTCATCTTATCATATCAAACACTTTAAACTGAATATTTTAGTACGAACATGCTTTTATTAGCTTTGTCTTTCCTTCACTACTTTAACTATACAATATGGGATATTTCACTTTAATACCTGGAATTTTCACTTAAATGGCCATACTGGCCGAAAAGTGAAGTAAAGCAAATATTTTACTTACTTACTATGACGTTGTCTTATGCAGGGCCAGAATTGGCCATGCCTATTTCACAAACGGCTATTTATTGAGAGGAGAATTGCGACCTATGTGCTGCAATACTCGTCTCACTGTAAGACATGTCCTTCTCAGTTGTGCGAAATATGCGCACATCAGAAGAAAGTATTTTGCATTTAATTCCTTATTTGAGCTATTCAGGGACACCCCTGCTGGTTTTATTATTCAGTTCCTTCGGGAATGTAACCTATATTACATGTTTTAATTATTAGACATAGACTTTTTACACAATCACTCCAATTTCATGGAGATATAGTGACTTGATAAGTCGTTCATTTTATAATCACTTCATATTTTACATTATTTATACTGATATTTTTATACTAAACTGTGTTATAGTGCAGGCGCTACAACATGTCATCAGACTCGTTACATATAGGTGCCAGGAGCATCGTCATCTTATCATATCAAACATTTTAAACTGAATATTTTATTACGATCATGCTTTTATTGGCTTTGTCTTTTCTTTACTACTTTAACTATACAATATGGGATATTGTAATACCTTGAATTTTCACTTAAATGGCCATACTGGCCGAAAAGTGAAGTAAAGCATTTTACTTACTTACTGATGACCCTATAGCCCTTTTTACAGCCAAGTTACACAATATAGCAGATAAAAGCATACCCAAAACCTCGACAGTTCCCAAAAAACTCGACAAACCCTGGTTTGACGAAGGTTGCCGAAAGGCAATAGACAAAAGGAAAAAATCCTTGCAAAAATTTAAAAAACATCCAACTAGACAAAACCTTGACGGATATAAGAAAGATTACGCTAAAGCTCGCCGCACAATCAGTGAAGCCAAGCGGCAATCTTGGAGAGCATATGTCTCCACACTAAATAATAATACATCGGCAAAACATACTTGGCAAATGCTGCGCAGAATCAGTGGCAAGAGGAAAGATAAAACCATCAAGTACCTTGTCACTGATTCTGACACAATAACCAATAAAACGGATATTGCAGAAACGCTGGCGACATCCTTCGCTGCTAAATCATCGCCAGATCATTATCAGGAAAAATTTCGAAAGATTAGGGACAAGGAGAAGGAGAACTCATTGGACTTTGAGTCAGATAATGACGAAAAGTACAATGTTGATTTCTCTAAACGAGAATTAATTAAATCTATCGCTCAGGCAACTGATTCGGCAACTGGCCCTGATGAAATTCACTACCAGTTTCTGAAACATTTGCCTGATGTATCACTTGATCTGTTGCTTCTACTCTTGAATGATCTGTGGCAATCTCAGGATTTCCCAGATGGATGGAGAGAAGCAACAGTGATCCCGATCCCTAAACCTGGAAAAGATCGAACAGATCCTAATAATTATAGGCCAATAGCATTGACAAGTTGTCTTTGCAAAATCATGGAGCGCATGATCAATCATCGTCTCACATGGTTTTTACAAGACAATCACATAATAACTAAATATCAATGTGGTTTTCAAAAAGGAAAGAGCACCACAGACCATTTGGTCAGACTAGAGACTTATATCCGTCAAGGTTTTGTTAAAAATCAACATACAGTTGGAGTATTTTTTGATTTAGAAAAGGCCTATGATACCACATGGAAGGGTGGTATCATGAAAGATCTCCATGAAATGGGCCTGAAGGGTAGATTACCCTTATTCATTGATAATTTTTTAAAGGGGAGAAAATTTAAAGTCCGCTTAGACAACACCCACTCTTCACTAAATCCACAGGAGGAGGGTGTCCCACAAGGTAGTATCCTTTCACCAACTCTATTTACCGTTAAAATAAACAGTATAATTGATGCTTTACCAGACGATATTGAAAAATCATTATATGTTGATGATCTGGCTGTTTACTGCCAGTCAAGCAATATGGCAATAATTGAGCGGCGCCTGCAAGGTTGCCTCGATAAGTTGGTGACTTGTGCGGATGAGAACGGCTTTAAATTTTCTCCCACAAAAACTTTATGTGTACATTTTTGCAAAAAAAATGGCTTACAGCCTGAGCCTAATCTCAAACTATATGGACAACAGCTTCCTGTTGAAGAGCAGGTCAAATTTCTTGGTCTGTTTTTCGACAGGAAGCTCAGTTTTATTCCACACATCAAATATATGAAAGATAAGTGTAGGAAAGCATTACAATTACTACGAGTTATATCCAGCAAGGATTGGGGTGGTGACCGGACAACCTTACTGAGGATTTACCGGTCTCACATCAGATCCAAACTGGATTATGGTTGTATTGTTTATGGTTCAGCGAGACGATCGTACTTAGCAGTACTTGATCCAATCGCGAACCAAGGTTTGAGATTATGCTCAGGGGCATTTCGAACATCACCAATCGAAAGTCTTCAGGTGGAGACCGGTGAGCCCTCTTTAGAGACTCGCCGGTTGAAGCTGAGCCTGCAATACTATATGAAGATGAAAGCAAATCCTGAGAACCCGGCATACTCGTGTGTTGTCAACCCAGAGTACAAGAGACTGTTTAATAACAAGCCAGGGACTATACCTACTTTGGGTATAAGGCTTCAACCCCATCTGGAGGACATGGAGGTGGAACTCGACGCAATTAGCGTTGTGCGCCCACCAGAATGTCCACCCTGGCTTCTCCAACAGCCTAATATACTTTTTAACCTCTCAGATCTCAGGAAAGGAGACACCTGTCCCCTTGTCTTCCAGAGCATGTTGCTTGAGTTATTTTGTAGATTTCCGAGGCACCGGAGGGTGTATACTGACGGATCAAAGGAAGACAAGGGGACAGCTATGTCCTTTGTCTGTGATGATCATGAATTTAGTTGTCGTATCAACGATGAGGCTTCAATTTGCACAGCAGAGCTGTTAGCTATTGAAGCTGCCATCGAATACATCTGGGATAGTAGTGACGAGGAGTTCATGATCATCACAGACTCGCTATCTTCATTGCAGGCTCTTAAGAGTCAAAAACTCAACAACCCAATTGTTTCCAATATTTTGCATATGTGTCACTACTTGTCTGGGCACAAGGACATTATTTTTTGCTGGGTACCCAGCCATATTGGAATACAGGGCAATGAACGGGCTGATGTTTTGGCCAAGGCTGCCCTGGATAAGACGAAACAGTTTTATTATATACCATATACTGATTTCAAGTACAACATCTCTGTCTACCTTGATGACATTTTGCAAGGTGAATGGAACATCAATGTCACCAGCAAATTGTTCGAGGTACAACCAATTATTAAGCGATCTTTTACACCAATGGAACGCCGAAGAGATGACGTTGTCTTATGCAGGGCCAGAATTGGCCATGCCTATTTCACAAACGGCTATTTATTGAGAGGAGAATTGCGACCTATGTGCTGCAATACTCGTCTCACTGTAAGACATGTCCTTCTCAGTTGTGCGAAATATGCGCACATCAGAAGGAAGTATTTTGCATTTAATTCCTTATTTGAGCTATTCAGGGACACCCCTGCTGGTTTTATTATTCAGTTCCTTCGGGAATGTAACCTATATTACATGTTTTAATTATTAGACATAAGACTTTTTACACAATCACTCCAATTTCATGGAGATATAGTGACTTGATAAGTCGTTCATTTTATAATCACTTCATATTTTACATTATTTATACTGATATTTTTATACTCATTAAACTGTGTTATAGTGCAGGCGCTACAACATGTCATCAGACTCGTTACATATAGGTGCCAGGAGCATCGTCATCTTATCATATCAAACATTTTAAACTGAATATTTTAGTACGATCATGCTTTTATTGGCTTTGTCTTTTCTTTACTACTTTAACTATACAATATGGGATATTGAAATACTCGGAATTTTCACTTAAATGGCCATACTGGCCGAAAAGTGAAGTAAAGCATTTTACTTACTTACTTACTTACTGAAGCTGCCATCGAATACATATGGGATAGTAATGACGAGGAGTTCATGATCATCACAGACTCGCTATCTTCATTGCAGGCTCTTAAGAGTCAAAAACTCAACAACCCAGTTGTTTCCAATATTTTGCATATGTGTCACTACTTGTCTGGGCACAAGGACATTATTTTTTGCTGGGTACCCAGCCATATTGGAATACAGGGTAATGAACGGGCTGATGTTTTGGCCAAGGCTGCCCTGGATAAGACAAAACAGTTTTATTATATACCATATACTGATTTCAAGTATAACATCTCGGTCTACCTTGATGACATTTTGCAAGGTGAATGGAACATCAATGTCACCAGCAAATTGTTCGAGGTACAACCAATCATTAAGCGATCTTTTACACCAATGGAACGCCGAAGAGATGACGTTGTCTTATGCAGGGCCAGAATTGGCCATGCCTATTTCACAAACGGCTATTTATTGAGAGGAGAATTGCGACCTATGTGCTGCAATACTCGTCTCACTGTAAGACATGTCCTTCTCAGTTGTGCGAAATATGCGCACATCAGAAGGAAGTATTTTGCATTTAATTCCTTATTTGAGCTATTCAGCGACACCCCTGCTGGTTTTATTATTCAGTTCCTTCGGGAATGTAACCTATATTCTATGTTTTAATTATTAGACTTAGACTTGTAGTTTTTTTTTTTTTTTTTTTTTTTTTTTTTTTTTTTTTTAGGGGTACTGGGATGATTGCTAGTAGTAGTACTTTTCGCCCCCATTCGGGGAGGGTCATTAGGGATCTGTTTCGTCTGTTGGATGCTGTTACGGCATTGTACGGAAGCACTAGTCTACAGCAATCATCCAAGGGCAGCTGCAGCCTCCTCGTATCTGGCTATAATCTTCGGGCGGATTGCCAGTGGCGTACCCTGGTTCCTCCGCTCAACAGCGGAGCCAATGCAGCACCCGCATCAGTGCTGGCGCTGATGTAGGCTGTGGTAGCCTTAAATAACCGGCAATAGCGTGTTTGACATTAGGTCTCTCACGTGGGATGAATGGAGTTACCCAGAGGGAGTGATCCTTCCTATTGTTACTCTGGGGACTATCCGACCCGAGGATAGCGGAGCTGCGCAAAATGCCACAGAGTTTCATCATTAAATTGTACAGCGAAACTCAAGTCTCCGGCCGTCTGGGCATGTCTGGGGGTATATCCCCTAGACATGCCCAGAACCCCTTATCGGGCGAGCGAAGGAAAACGCTCTCAATAACCCACCATGCCCTCTCACCCCACCTTCACATCATCATCTGTACATCATTCATCTCATTAATTGACTACAACGTTTTTATCGTATTATAATGTCACTTAAAAGACCTTTTGTGCCGAAAAGTGACGTAAAGCAATGATTTACTACTACTACTTGGCAAATGCTGCGCAGAATCAGTGGCAAGAGGAAAGATAAAACCATCAAGTACCTTGTCACTGATTCTGACACAATAACCAATAAAACGGATATTGCAGAAACGCTGGCGACATCCTTCGCTGCTAAATCATCGCCAGATCATTATCAGGAAAAATTTCGAAAGATTAGGGACAAGGAGAAGGAGAACACATTGGACTTTGAGTCAGATAATGACGAAAAGTACAATGTTAATTTCTCTAAACGAGAACTAATTAAATCTATCGCTCAGGCAACTGATTCGGCAACTGGCCCTGATGAAATTCACTACCAGTTTCTGAAACATTTGCCTGATGTATCACTTGATCTGTTGCTTCTACTCTTGAATGATCTGTGGCAATCTCAGGATTTCCCAGATGGATGGAGAGAAGCAACAGTGATCCCGATCCCTAAACCTGGAAAAGATCGAACAGATCCTAATAATTATAGGCCAATAGCATTGACAAGTTGTCTTTGCAAAATCATGGAGCGCATGATCAATCATCGTCTCACATGGTTTTTACAAGACAATCACATAATAACTAAATATCAATGTGGTTTTCAAAAAGGAAAGAGCACCACAGACCATTTGGTCAGACTTGAGACTTATATCCGTCAAGGTTTTGTTAAAAATCAACATACAGTTGGAGTATTTTTTTATTTAGAAAAGGCCTATGATACCACATGGAAGGGTGGTATCATGAAAGATCTTCATGAAATGGGCCTGAAGGGTAGATTACCCTTATTCATTGATAATTTTTTAAAGGGGAGAAAATTTAAAGTCCGCTTGGACAACACCCACTCTTCACTAAATCCACAGGAGGAGGGTGTCCCACAAGGTAGTATCCTTTCACCAACTCTATTTACCGTTAAAATAAACAGTATAATTGATGCTTTACCAGACGATATTGAAAAATCATTATATGTTGATGATCTGGCTGTTTACTGCCAGTCAAGCAATATGGCAATAATTGAGCGGCGCCTGCAAGGTTGCCTGGATAAGTTGGTGACTTGTGCGGATGAGAACGGCTTTAAATTTTCTCCCACAAAAACTTTATGTGTACATTTTTGTAAAAAAAATGGCTTACAGCCTGAGCCCGATCTCAAACTATATGGACAACAGCTTCCTGTTGAAGAGCAGGTCAAATTTCTTGGTCTTTTTTTCGACAAGAAGCTCAGTTTTACTCCACACATCAAATATATGAAAGATAAGTGTAGGAAAGCATTACAATTGCTACGAGTTATATCCAGCAAGGATTGGGGTGGTGACCGGACAACCTTACTGAGGATTTACCGGTCTCACATCAGATCCAAACTGGATTATGGTTGTATTGTTTATGGTTCAGCGAGACGATCGTACTTAGCAGTACTTGATCCAATCGCGAACCAAGGTTTGAGATTATGCTCAGGGGCATTTCGAACATCACCCATCGAAAGTCTTCAGGTGGAGACCGGTGAGCCCTCTTTAGAGACTCGCCGGTTGAAGCTGAGCCTGCAATACTATATGAAAATGAAAGCAAATCCTGAGAACCCGGCATACTCGTGTGTTGTCAACCCAGAGTACAAGAGACTGTTTAATAACAAGCCAGGGACTATACCTACTTTGGGTATAAGGCTCCAACCCCATCTGGAGGACATGGAGGTGGAGCTCGACGCAATTAGCGTTGTGCGCCCACCAGAATGTCCACCCTGGCTTCTCCAACAGCCTAATATACTTTTTAACCTCTCAGATCTCAGGAAAGGAGACACCTGTCCCCTTGTCTTCCAGAGCATGTTGCTAGAGCTATTTTGTAGATTTCCAAAGCACCGGAAGGTGTATACTGACGGATCAAAGGAAGACAAGAGGACAGCTATGTCCTTTGTCTGTGATGATCATGAATTTAGTTGTCGTATCAACGATGAGGCTTCAATTTGCACAGCAGAGCTGTTAGCTATTGAAGCTGCCATCGAATACATATGGGATAGTAATGACGAGGAGTTTATGATCATCACAGACTCGCTATCTTCATTGCAGGCTCTTAAGAGTCAAAAACTCAACAACCCAGTTGTTTCCAATATTTTGCATATGTGTCACTACTTGTCTGGGCACAAGGACATTATTTTTTGCTGGGTACCCAGCCATATTGGAATACAGGGTAATGAACGGGCTGATGTTTTGGCCAAGGCTGCCCTGGATAAGACAAAACAGTTTTATTATATACCATATACTGATTTCAAGTATAACATCTCGGTCTACCTTGATGACATTTTGCAAGGTGAATGGAACATCAATGTCACCAGCAAATTGTTCGAGGTACAACCAATCATTAAGCGATCTTTTACACCAATGGAACGCCGAAGAGATGACGTTGTCTTATGCAGGGCCAGAATTGGCCATGCCTATTTCACAAACGGCTATTTATTGAGAGGAGAATTGCGACCTATGTGCTGCAATACTCGTCTCACTGTAAGACATGTCCTTCTCAGTTGTGCGAAATATGCGCACATTAGAAGGAAGTATTTTGCATTTAATTCCTTATTTGAGCTGTTCAGGGACACCCCTGCTGGTTTTATTATTCAGTTCCTTCGGGAATGTAACCTATATTACATGTTTTAATTATTAGACTTAGACTTGTAGTTTTTACACAATCACTCCAATTTCATAGAGATATAGTGACTTGATAAGTCGTTCATTTTATAATAACTTCATATTTTACTTTATTTATACTGATATTTTTATACTCATTAAACTGTGTTGTAGTGCAGGCGCTACAACATGTCATCAGACTCGTTACATATAGGTGCCAGGAGCATCGTCATCTTATCATATCAAACACTTTAAACTGAATATTTTAGTACGCTCATGCTTTTATTGGCTTTGTCTTTCCTTTACTACTTTAACTATACAATATGGGATATTGTTATACCTGGAATTTTCACTTAAATGGCCATACTGGCCGAAAAGTGAAGTAAAGCATTTTACTTACTTACTTACTTATTTTAAACTGAATATTTTAGTACGAGGGGGGGGGAGGGTGTTACCTCCACGTGGTCCCCCTGGTAACTTCTTTTAGAAGGCTAAACACACCCTCAACCTGTTTGCCGTGGGTTGCATCCCGTATAGGTGGGAGAAGGGATCCTGGTGGTTGAGGGCGTAGGAGCCTGCGGACTCTATACTCCCAACACACCACTTTGGCCCTTATCTCATTGAGACGGGTGGTCTGGTGGGCCCGGCCAGATCAATCGGCTGGTCTCGTTGATCTAGTGTCCATTTTTGTCTATTATCGTCTCATCTCATTTTCAATCATCCAGGACTTAGTGATAGGTAGCGCCACTTGCATTTTTATATACACGATTGTGGACACTAGATGGCGATGGCCCATGGGCTAATCTGGTGAAAGGATGTGTACTGCGGTTATTGCAACTGCTGTTCTTTTGCTATGAGTATATCACCCTGGTAGCTCTGACAATACTTCCTGCTGGTTACCGCGGGCAGGTTGCCCCCCTGGTAGGGCTCCGTGGTGGGTGGAGAGCCAGGGTGATGAAAAACAACACAACACACCATGGATAATAACGGTAAATCCCTACCGATAAAGCGGAAAAAAGATGACGACGATAACAGCGACGATATAGAATACCAGGAAAGATGCAGGAAAACCAGAGATCAAATAAACAAAAGCAAAATTATATTTCCGAGATTTTTAATGATGATGTCTGGAGATGATGAGAAATCTCTCTCCAGACTCTCTACATTTGCGATCCAGAAAGGGATACAGGGTTTGGTAGGAGAGCCTAAGACCATCAAAAGGCTGCGATCTGGAGACCTCTTAATAGAGGTCGACAGAGAGTCGCACTCCACCAAGCTCCTGAAAATCACAGAATTGGCCAATGTTCCTGTGAAGGTGTCACCACACAGAACATTGAACACCTCAAAGGGTGTACTCAGGACTCCTGAGCTCAAAAATACAACAAGAGAGGAGCTCATTGACCAACTCAAACAGCAAGGAGTCACTGATGCACGTATGGTTACGATTAAAAAGAACGACGTAATAATAAAAGTCAATACTGCAATCCTCACTTTCAACCGGCCAACTCCACCGGCCACCATAAAGGTTGGATTTGAGAGATGTAATGTACAACCATACGTGCCTAGCCCTTTGAGGTGCTTCAAATGTCAGCAATTTGGACACCATCAAGACAGCTGTAAAAGAGAGAAAGTGTGTGGACGGTGTGCCCAGCCTGACCACCAGGACACCGGCTGCACAACCAAAGCTAAATGTGCCAATTGCAATGGGAACCATCCGGCCTTTTCGAAGGATTGCCCTCGATGGATAACAGAGAAGGAAATCCAACGTGTTAGAACGGAACAAAAGATTTCCTTCCCTGAAGCTCGGAAAATTGTTGAAGGGGTTAACAAACAACCATCATATGCCAGTGTTGTCGCAAAGCAGGTTGTGTCGGTTGGTTGCCAGACTGATGCAGTAGAGATCAGATCTGCGACTGGTGCAACAAATGCTTCCGCAACACCTGGAACCTCTTCAGCAAAAACTAACACAAGTACCTCTCCTACCAAAAAACAACCTGTGATCAATAAAAAAACAAATGTCGCTACAACAACAACAGCTACCCCTACTGCCCCAAAGCCACTGGCAAATAGGGATGCAAAACAAACAAAAAATGGCAAAACAAATAATAAAGATAAGAACAAAGAAATGGTAAATAAACCACCAGTAGCTGAACTAACAAAACAAATTAACAAGAAAAACACAAATAAAGGTAGTGGTCGAATGCCCAAGGGCACTGATGATCCGATCGCTACGTACAACAGATACGAATCCATGGATTGTGTAGACGGTGATGAAAGCAGCGATAGCGAGGTATTTGTATCTCCCGACACCGTCGCTGCACTCCAAGCAAAGATAAAACCAGGGAGGCATAAAAATTCATAATGGCCCACAGAATTATACAATGGAATTGTCGAGGTTTAAGATCTAATTACAATGACCTGGCTATTCTTCTGCAGGAACACAGCCCATCGGCTGTGTGCCTGCAGGAGACTAACTTAAAACCTAACACTAACATAAGTTTTAAAAACTATACAATGGTCAATTGTTTTGGCCCTGCCAATAATGAAAGGGCCTGCTGGGGTGTCTCTATCCTTGTGAAGGACGGAACACCACATCAACATATAACATTAAAAACTAATTTACAGGCTGTGGCGGTTAACATAAACTGTCACAGACCAATGACGATATGCTCTGTTTATTTACCGCCAAACCGCTCAGTAGATGTTGTGGAATTGAGGCAGCTGGTAAAACAATTGCCCAAACCCTTTATGCTACTGGGAGATTTTAACGGGCACCACACAATGTGGGGCTGTAGGGACATCAACCCACGGGGCAGAATAATAGAAGACTTCCTCTCAGAGGAAAACCTCTGCATTTTTAATGATGATACCACCACCTATTTACACCCTGCTTCAGGATCTGCAACAGCCATTGACCTATCCTTGTGTGATCCCGATTTATATTTGGATTACACTTGGAGGGTCAACGAGGATCTCTGTAGCAGTGATCATTATCCTATATTTATAGAGAGCAACAACTCTATTGTTGAAGAAAGAGTGCAGCATTGGAGGCTGCACAGAGCAGATTGGGAGGCCTTCCAACAGTCTTGTGGGGAGAGCCTCACAATCTCTCAATTTGAGAATGAAGAGGGGGTTGATGACCCTATAGCCCTTTTTACAGCCAAATTACACAATATAGCAGATAAAAGCATACCCAAAACCTCGACAGTTCCCAAAAAACTCGACAAACCCTGGTTTGACGAAGGTTGCCGAAAGGCAATAGACAAAAGGAAAAAATCCTTGCAAAAATTTAAAAAACATCCAACTAGACAAAACCTTGACGGATATAAGAAAGATTACGCTAAAGCTCGCCGCACAATCAGTGAAGCCAAGCGGCAATCTTGGAGAGCATATGTCTCCACACTAAATAATAATACATCGGCAAAACATACTTGGCAAATGCTGCGCAGAATCAGTGGCAAGAGGAAAGATAAAACCATCAAGTACCTTGTCACTGATTCTGACACAATAACCAATAAAACGGATATTGCAGAAACACTGGCGACATCCTTCGCTGCTAAATCATCGCCAGATCATTATCAGGAAAAATTTCGAAAGATTAGGGACAAGGAGAAGGAGAACACATTGGACTTTGAGTCAGATAATGACGAAAAGTACAATGTTGATTTCTCTAAACGAGAATTAATTAAATCTATCGCTCAGGCAACTGATTCGGCAACTGGCCCTGATGAAATTCACTACCAGTTTCTGAAACATTTGCCTGATGTATCACTTGATCTGTTGCTTCTACTCTTGAATGATCTGTGGCAATCTCAGGATTTCCCAGATGGATGGGGGGGGGGATGGGTGTCACCTCCGCGTGGTCCCCCCTGGGCAACTTCATAGAAGGCCAAGCACACCCAAACGTTTTATTAATATTGTGTTTTTCTCGCGTTATACCATATGGGTCTAGAGTATTTTGCATTACTTTTCAATCTATATAACATCGGTTTGGCGGTAAATACAGAGCATAGTCATTGGTTTGTGATGTTCAATATAATCTGAATCGGTATGTGGATGTGTGTCTAACGTTCTATTAATATACGGGACTGTCATAAGTATTTCTATTGTATGTATTCGTTTTTGTAAATGGTTTCTCTTTGGCATCCTGGTGTTGGACGGGATGTCCGAAAGAAACCATTGCCATATAATAATTTTTTCACTCCATTGTTTTAATGGTTTCGCTGTGGCATCCTGGCGGATAATGCAGCATGTCATAGAGAAGCCATTGCCGTACAATTAGCCTGTGATGACTTACGGTGTCCTCACGGTTCGTGATCGCTCTGTGATGTCCTCCAATATCACAGACCTTATTACCAACTGTGGGGGCATTGTAAGTCTTTAATTTTTGAGAATTTTTTGTGGTTTCATGATTTCTCTGGCCATACTGGCCGAAAAGTGAAGTAAAGAAGACATTTACTTACTTAATTAATGGTTTCTCTGTTCATTGTTTATGTCATTCATATTTATGTCTAAATGGGTTTACTTGTTTTGATTATAGTATATAGTATTATAGTATATGTTATATATTTGTTTTGACAATGACACTGTTTTGACTTAGACTTGTATTTTTTACACTATCACTCCAATTATATGGAGATATAGTGACTTGAAAAGTCGTTCATTTTATAATCACTTCATATTTTACATTATTTATACTGATATTTTCATACCCATTAAACTGTGTTGTAGTGCAGGCGCTTCAACATGTCATCAGACTCGTTACATATAGGTGCCAGGAGCATCGTCATCTTATCATATCAAACACTTTAAACTGAATATTTTAGTACGATCTTTCTTTTATTGGCTTAGTCTTTCCTTTACTACTTTAACTATACAATATGGGATATTGTAATACCTGGAATTTTCACTTAAATGGCCATACTGGCCGAAAAGTGAAGTAAAGCAAATATTTTACTTACTTTCCCAGATGGATGGAGAGAAGCAACAGTGATCCCGATCCCTAAACCTGGAAAAGATCGAACAGATCCTAATAATTATAGGCCAATAGCATTGACAAGTTGTCTTTGCAAAATCATGGAGCGCATGATCAATCATCGTCTCACATGGTTTTTACAAGACAATCACATAATAACTAAATATCAATGTGGTTTTCAAAAAGGAAAGAGCACCACAGACCATTTGGTCAGACTTGAGACTTATATCCGTCAAGGTTTTGTTAAAAATCAACATACAGTTGGAGTATTTTTTGATTTAGAAAAGGCCTATGATACCACATGGAAGGGTGGTATCATGAAAGATCTTCATGAAATGGGCCTGAAGGGTAGATTACCCTTATTCATTGATAATTTTTTAAAGGGGAGAAAATTTAAAGTCCGCTTGGACAACACCCACTCTTCACTAAATCCACAGGAGGAGGGTGTCCCACAAGGTAGTATCCTTTCACCAACTCTATTTACCGTTAAAATAAACAGTATAATTGATTCTTTACCACAAGATATTGAAAAATCATTATATGTTGATGATCTGGCTGTTTACTGCCAGTCAAGCAATATGGCAATAATTGAGCGGCGCCTGCAAGGTTGCCTCGATAAGTTGGTGACTTGTGCGGATGAGAACGGCTTTAAATTTTCTCCCACAAAAACTTTATGTGTACATTTTTGCAAAAAAAATGGCTTACAGCCTGAGCCTAATCTCAAACTATATGGACAACAGCTTCCTGTTGAAGAGCAGGTCAAATTTCTTGGTCTGTTTTTCGACAAGAAGCTCAGTTTTATTCCACACATCAAATATATGAAAGATAAGTGTAGGAAAGCATTACAATTACTACGAGTTATATCCAGCAAGGATTGGGGTGGTGACCGGACAACCTTACTGAGGATTTACCGGTCTCACATCAGATCCAAACTGGATTATGGTTGTATTGTTTATGGTTCAGCGAGACGATCGTACTTAGCAGTACTTGATCCAATCGCGAACCAAGGTTTGAGATTATGCTCAGGGGCATTTCGAACATCACCAATCGAAAGTCTTCAGGTGGAGACCGGTGAGCCCTCTTTAGAGACTCGCCGGTTGAAGCTGAGCCTGCAATACTATATGAAGATGAAAGCAAATCCTGAGAACCCGGCATACTCGTGTGTTGTCAACCCAGAGTACAAGAGACTGTTTAATAACAAGCCAGGGACTATACCTACTTTGGGTATAAGGCTTCAACCCCATCTGGAGGACATGGAGGTGGAGCTCGACGCAATTAGCGTTGTGCGCCCACCAGAATGTCCACCCTGGCTTCTCCAACAGCCTAATATACTTTTTAACCTCTCAGATCTCAGGAAAGGAGACACCTGTCCCCTTGTCTTCCAGAGCATGTTGCTAGAGCTATTTTGTAGATTTCCGAAGCACCGGAAGGTGTATACTGACGGATCAAAGGAAGACAAGAGGACAGCTATGTCCTTTGTCTGTGATGATCATGAATTTAGTTGGCGTATCAACGATGAGGCTTCAATTTGCACAGCAGAGCTGTTAGCTATTGAAGCTGCCATCGAATACATATGGGATAGTAATGACGAGGAGTTCATGATCATCACAGACTCGCTATCTTCATTGCAGGCTCTTAAGAGTCAAAAACTCAACAACCCAATTGTTTCCAATATTTTACATATGTGTCACTACTTGTCTGGGCACAAGGACATTGTTTTCTGCTGGGTACCCAGCCATATTGGAATACAGGGTAATGAACGGGCTGATGTTTTGGCCAAGGCTGCCCTGGATAAGACAAAACAGTTTTATTATATACCATATACTGATTTCAAGTATAACATCTCGGTCTACCTTGATGACATTTTGCAAGGTGAATGGGACATCAATGTCACCAGCAAATTGTTCGAGGTACAACCAATCATTAAGCGATCTTTTACACCAATGGAACGCCGAAGAGATGATGTTGTCTTATGCAGGGCCAGAATTGGCCATGCCTATTTCACAAACGGCTATTTATTGAGAGGAGAATTGCGACCTATGTGCTGCAATACTCGTCTCACTGTAAGACATGTCCTTCTCAGTTGTGCGAAATATGCGCACATCAGAAGGAAGTATTTTGCATTTAATTCCTTATTTGAGCTATTCAGGGACACCCCTGCTGGTTTAATTATTCAGTTCCTTCGGGAATGTAACCTATATTACATGTTTTAATTATTAAACATAGACTTTTTACACAATCACTCCAATTTCATGGAGATATAGTGACTTGATAAGTCGTTCATTTTATAATCACTTCATATTTTACATTATTTATGCTGATATTTTTATCTCATTAAACTGTGTTATAGTGCAGGCGCTACAACATGTCATCAGACTCGTTACATATAGGTGCCAGGAGCATCGTCATCTTATCATATCAAACATTTTAAACTGAATATTTTAGTACGATCAAGCTTTTATTGGCTTTGTCTTTTCTTTACTACTTTAACTATACAATATGGGATATTGTAATACCTGGAATTTTCACTTAAATGGCCATACTGGCCGAAAAGTGAAGTAAAGCATTTTACTTACTTACTTACTATTTTAGTACGATCATGCTTTTATTGGCTTTGTCTTTTCTTTACTACTTTAACTATACAATATGGGATATTGAAATACTCGGAATTTTCACTTAAATGGCCATACTGGCCGAAAAGTGAAGTAAAGCAGAAATTTTACTTACTTACTTACTTACCATTAAATTAGCAAAATTCTGGGTTGTGACAAAAGCAATTAATAATGAAACAGGTAAAATATTGAATAGTTGTTGTGTTGAGAGTAGGACATGCTACAATGATTGATGATAGGTGAAGAGATGAAAAATATTGATTGTGTAACTTCTCACCAGGTGGCGCTGAAGCTGGTGCGACTTTCAGAATTGAAACCAGGGCCACTAAATTGCAATTCGCTAGGTGTCGCTAACGTTTAATCTGCTGTATAGTATGTAATCATACCTAGGATTGACTTCCGGGCATGCACTAATGTTTTCAAAGACTTCCCAATATTTCCCATTGAGCAGCGATTGTTTGAACACGGAAAACTTTCAAGTCATGTAGATCAGTGAAAAACTTAACATAGGTTGATAATTGTTTTACTATTTTGATCTGGAATATGTTCTTATAACTCCACATGTATTTGTTATGAATAACAACCTATATTGATCAAACTAGGCCAAATAGTACAGGCGTACCGCCAGTCGAAAAACGCCATTTCCCGCATGAATTTCAATGTTCATTTATTTTATGATAGAGAATAATAGGAACGTGTTTTATGATATACTTCGTTAGAAGTTCATTTTAAAAATAAATAATGTGCACGATAAAATATTTTAAAAGTATTTTATGTGAATAAAACAATATTTTGGAACACTGTGATTTGCATGTGGCAGAATAGGACGTGCTTGTCGGCAGCTGCGCACCGACCTCTCTATCATCAAGAACAAGCGAAGGGATGACGTAGCATTCGCTTTTTCCGACTCCTGTTGGAAAAATCGCAATAGAATTGCGCTCATTCAAAACTATATTCTTTATAACAGCTTCTTGCTCTTCTTTCAGTTCTTGGTAGGTCCATTTGTAACGTGAAATAACGTTTTTAAGTGCTGCGGAAAAATCAATCCTCTTGTCGGTTGCCATATTGCTGTGTTTTTAAATTAAAACTTCTTCTGAGAGGAGCACCGTGATTGGTTGAATGAAGGGCACTATCTGATTGGATGCGTTTATAGGTTATCTCGGAGGTCGCTGACCGACCCATTATGCGTCAAACGACGCAGAGAAAATGGTTACCTGCTGAAATATTATATAGCCCTCATTTATCTACTTCATATTCGTGAGAAATATATTTCGTAGAAATCTAATTTTGCCACCACTGCAAAGTAGAATACCTAATCCTTTAAACTGTGGCCTTATTATACCGCTAGAGAGCATATTAACGAACCAGGGACGTTTTAACCGCGGCTGTGGAGGTCTGCTACTGAGCAGTTGATCATTTTAGCGTGAAGCCTTTGTTCTGCGAGCAGCGGCTTCATATGTGGAGCTAGAATCAAGTTACCCTTACTTAGCTATTGTTACTTTGGGGACTATCCGACCTGAGGATATACAACCCTATTCCCATAGGGGAATGGGGATTTTAGTCGCGCCAGGATTCTGTCCTTCGTCACGTTTTTTTGTGGGCGCAAAAACTCAAAAACTGCTGGTCAATTTTTTTGAAATTTTAACATGACATTCCTAGCAACATGGTGATGTGCAAGTGATTTTTTATAGATGCTACCAAACAGGTCAACTCTAATTTTTTTTGTGGGCGCAAAAACTCTAAAACTAAAGTCAGGGCGGTAAAACTTGAAAAAATTGTTTGGTCGATTTTTTTTAAATTTTAACATCACATTCCTAGCGACATGGGGATGTGCAAGTCATTATTTGTTAAAGATGCCACCAAAATTCTAAAAACTCTAAAACTTAATGTGGGAAATTATTCAAATTTTACTATCATATTCCACACGATGTGGAGATATGCAAGTGATTTTTTTAAGGTTTTGCTGAAATTCAAAATGGCCGCCATGGATATAACTTAATATTTTTTGTAGGCGCAAAAACTGAAAAAAATGAAGTCAGTAATAATTAACATTGTACAATCACATTACCTTCCATCTGAAAATGTGCATTTGATTTTACTGAAATTTAAAATGGATTTAATCCAGCTTGTCTGTTGGCTGTTCTTCGAACTGTTTCCTCTGGCATTTTTTCCCTGTTAGTGGTTCATGACGTGAAGTACAGGTTTTGCAATTGGTCAACCTCGTGAGAAATCAGATAATTTGTTGCGGTGCTGCTGGTAGAGCGTGTGGAGTTGAACTGAAGGCCAGAAGCTGGTGAGAGGCAAGGCGGCTGACCAGATGCTGACCCCGGCGTGGGGTGGCTGATCCCACCAGGATGCTTTGGCCGGAAAAAGTTTACACGCTCCTGGCGGGGTACTGGGATGATTGCTAGTAGTAGTACTTTTCGCCCCCATCCGGGGAGGGTCATTAGGGATCTGTTTCGTCTGTTGGATGCTGTGTACGTCATTGTACGGAAGCACTAGTCTACAACAATCATCCAAGAGCAGCTGCAGCCTCCTCGTATCTGGCCATAATCTTCGGGCGGATTGCCAGTGGCGGACCCTGGTTCCTCCGCTCAACAGCGGAGCCGATGTAGGCTGTGGTAGCCCTAAATAACCGGCAATAGCGTGTTTGACATTAGGTCTCCCACGTGGGATGAATGGAGTTACCCAGAGGGAGTTATCCTTCCTATTGTTACTCTGGGGACTATCCGACCCGAGGATAGCGGAGCTGCGCAAAATGCCACAGAGTTTCATCATTAAATTGTACAGCGAAACTCAAGTCTCCGGCCGTCTGGGCATGTCTGGGGGTATATCCCCTAGACATGCCCAGAACCCCTTATCGGCGAGCGAAGGAAAACGCTCTCAATAACCCACCATGCCCTATCACCCCCACCCTCACATCATCATCTGTACATCATTCATCTCATCAATTGACTACAACGTTTTTATCGTATTACAATGTCACTTGAAAGACCTTTTGTGCCGAAAAGTGACGTAAAGCAAAGATTTACTACTACTACATTAACTTTTCCGAAAATTGCACCAGTTTCTTTTTTCACTAATGTTTTTTTTTTACCGCATGCCCTCATGATTTTACATTCGATTTTTTCACAGAGAATAAAAACATGGTGGCCTTATCACTAACTGTTTCACATTTTGCACTAGTTCTTTCACATTTAGAGTTCTTTTTTCATCATCATTGACATAAAATATATCCTTTTAATTTCCATGTAGTTAGTTTTGAATTAGTAATCAGCAAGTCACAGCAGGCTACTACAGTAATTATTGTCTTTGGCTGTGCATAGTTGACAATTATTTCAATGACAGGAACAGTGTACAATTGTCAATAACGGGATATGCAAAGTTTTAGTATCATTAAGATGCGCCACTTAATGGTAATCCACATGTATTACTGATATGTATAACTTACCATCAATTGAGTCGATCATCAAAAACAGCCTGCATCTGTGAGTGATACTGCGAAGAAGCTGGTATCCCAGTAAATGTGTAGCTATTGTCCGTGATGTATTTCACCTCATACGACTCTTGGTCTGCAGTGTGATATAAATCAAACCAATCTGGTACTTGAATATTCCACGTCACAATGCTTGATGACGTTAGAGATTTGCAGATTCTTGCTTTAAGACATAGTTTCAACTGGGCCTTTTTATAGCACTGACATATTGTCTACTTCTAAATCACTTTGCACAAACCAATTTGCTGAACATATTGCTCCATATCGGTTAGGAGCGCATACTGTAGTACACGACGCACATTGGGAAAGTCAACACCCATATACAGGGTTTCAATGTGTTCTGTAGTATTGTGGTGGTACATAGCAAAGAATCTTGTAACAAAGCCATGTGGCTCACCCGAACAACCTCCGTCACCTTTTTGTTGCAAGAAATACCGAAACAATGCAGCATTATCCTGTACTGTCTTGCAATATATGATTGTTCTGTCACAGTCGGTCTTGCTTCTTTTCCAACAACTCTTGCCAAATCCATTTAAAATTATCAAATCTGCTGGCATATTACACTTCTTCTCTTGAGTCGTTTTTGTAGCCGTTACTATGAGATTTACAGTTGGTGTTCCACCTGGAACAAGACAACAAACTGTTCAGAGTGAACACAAAGCTGCTGGAAATGGCCTAACATTCCCCGTGTCTGAGACAAAAAGTTTATAAATATGAATAATCATAAAAAGCAGTACAAACTTCAAGATTAAAGCGACACAATCAGGCTAAAATCATCCAAGAAACGGTGATTTTTTTTTTGGTTTCTTAATATGACCTTATGATGCAAACATGTCCATAGACTAGAACTGCAAAAGTTTTTTATTTTTTGTGTTGCGCATTTACCAGTTAAGCGAGATATAAAGACGAAATTCTTGTATTTTGCATGGTATGCATGTCCGAAATAAGAAATTGGGAATTTCCTACTAGCTTTGCTTTATTTACAGTTGTATCTACATGGTCAGATAGTCTCAGTTTGTTGTCAATGTAGATCCCCAAATTTTTCCAACTAGACACCCCATCTAACACACAGCAGCCAATTGGGGACCCTATCTAACACACAATCAACTAGGGACCCATTTGACATACAGCCAATTAGAGACCCCATCTAACACACATCAGCCAACTGGGGACCCCATCTAACACACAATCAACTGGGGACCCATTTAACATACAGCCAACTAGAAACCCCATCTAACACAGAGCAGCCAATTGGGGACCCTATCTAACAAACAATCAACTAGGGACCCATTTGACATACAGCCACTTAGAGACCCCATCTAACACACACCAGCCAACTGGGGACCCCATCTAACACACAATCAACTGGGGACCCATTTAACATACAGCCAACTAGAGACCCCATCTAACACACAGCAGCCAATCAGGGACCCCATCTAACTATTATTATATATTTGTTTTGACTTTCAATTATAATTATTTGTTTTATCTTTTTGTGTTAATTTATATTGTGTATTGGCGCTGGCGCCGTCTCAGGTTCTTAGAATGTATATATACTTAATACACATCAGGTATCATCAATCGTTTTAATCTCAATGCCTTAGTGCAGACATACTGGTATCAGTTTGGTCTTTTTAGTTGAAGTTGAAGTTGTGTCTCGCTACCGCGACACACAACTTCAAGTGACTGAAAATTACTCATATTTGTTTAATTTGAGAACAAATATTAGCAAATCTTTAGTTTAAACAGTCATTTCATCCCCAATTAGATTCATTCCCAGTGATTTGGTCGACTAATATCAGATTAAAAACGACAATAGTCGTGATCAGCAGGATAAGGGTATACATAATACAAACAACAATAAAAAGAATAATTTAACCCTTTAGGTCCTCACGATGCATTAAAGCATTATTTTACATGTATGAAAACATCTTAATTTTCCTACAACTAAGGGTTTTAGAACAAAAAAATCCATGAAACTGGTTTACCAATACGTGGTGATGTTCTTTAATTTTTAAACCACATCAAGTCATCTTCATCCACTACAAGTGGAGAATTGCGATAGCAATTCGCGGCTTGTAGTGGATGAAGATGGGTGACTATGGTAAATTCAGGCTTGAAAGGGTTAAGATACAAGTATCTTGAAATAAACTGCATTTTTCAACATTTCTCATCATGTGTTGATAATGAGATGCTTTTATTATTGTTCTTATATGTTTTCAAGTGAACCTACTGCTGAATTGTTTGCGAGTTTTTTTCATTCAAAATTGGGGGGGATGGGTGTCACCTCCGCGTGGTCCCCCTGGGCAACTTCATAGAAGGCCAAGCACACCCAAACGTTTTTGCCTTTCTGCAGTTTTCATCGAACCGGGGTTTTTCTATTTTTGGGGTTAAGTTTCTTTCTCATGTATTTTTTGCGTTTGCTTCCCAGTGGTTCAGGGTTTTTCACCGAGGTTGTTATGTTTATTTTCCAACAGTTTCCAATTCAAATTCTTTATATATTCTTTATATATATTCATATTTATATATTTTTTCATTGTACAGTGGGTTCTTTGATCTGTGCTGGGTGATTTCTCTGGGATGTCGCCCCCGGGTTGATCGTCCAGCACATACTTTGTACATATACGGAATTGTTTGAAGTATATATTTTATGGTTTAATGGTTTCTCTGGCCATACTGGCCGAAAAGTGAAGTAAAGAAGACATTTACTTACTTGATGGTTTCTCTGTTCATTGTTTATGTCATTCATATTTATGTCAATTTATATTGTGTACATACATACATTTTTTATATATTTTTACACAAAAATATATTAATATTAATAATAAAACTATATTAAGCATGATTTATTTCTCTTATTATATAAATTTGTTTTGACAAAGACACTGTTTTGTGACTTTCAATTGTAATTATTTTTGTCATGTTTTTGTGTAATTTATATTGTGTATCGGCGCTGGCGCTGTGTCAGGTTCTTAGAATGTATATACAAAAATCGCTACATATATATGTGCCATATAGGCACTATCATGCTATCATCAATCGTTTTTATCTCAATGCCTTAGTGCGGACTGTTTCGTCTGTTGGATGCTGTTACGGCATTGTACGGAAGCACTAGTCTACAGCAATCATCCAAGGGCAGCTGCAGCCTCCTCGTATCTGGCTATAATCTTCGGGCGGATTGCCAGTGGCGTACCCTGGTTCCTCCGCTCAACAGCGGAGCCAATGCAGCACCCGCATCAGTGCTAGCGCTGATGTAGGCCGTGGTAGCCTTAAATAACCGGCAATAGCGTGTTTGACATTAGGTCTCTCACGTGGGATGAATGGAGTTACCCAGAGGGAGTGATCCTTCCTATTGTTACTCTGGGGACTATCCGACCCGAGGATAGCGGAGCTGCGCGAAATGCCACAGAGTTTCATCATTAAATTGTACAGCGAAACTCAAGTCTCCGGCCGTCTGGGCATGTCTGGGGGTATATCCCCTAGACATGCCCAGAACCCCTTATCGGGCGAGCGAAGGAAAACGCTCTCAATAACCCACCATGCCCTATCACCCCCACCCTCACATCATCATCTGTACATCATTCATCTCATCAATTGACTACAACGTTTTTATCGTATTATAATGTTAATTAAAAGACCTTCTGTGCCGAAAAGTGACGTAAAGCAATGATTTACTACTACTACTACTTAGTGCGGACATACTCTTATGAGTTTGGACTTTTTAGTTTATCACTTTCAAGATATCATATTATTATTTTAGTCTGAATTGTCATTTAAATGGCCATACTGGCCGAAAAATGACGTAAAAAAGATATTTTACTTACTTACTTACTTATTTACTTACTCATTCAAAATTGAAAATGGAATTGCAAACATGATTTCCAGCTTCAAATGAATTAAAAATAATATTAATTAGTAATTTATGAAAAATAGACATCTCCCAAATTGACTTATTTGTTCAACTGAGCATCTACCACAAGATTTGTGGGGGGGATGGGTGTCACCTCCGCGTGGTCCCCCCTGGGCAACTTCATAGAAGGCCAAGCACACCCAAACGTTTTATTAATATTGTGTTTTTCTCACGTAATTACATATGGGTCTAGAGTATTTTGCATTACTTTTCAATCTATATTAAATCGGTTTGGCGGTAAATACAGAGCATAGTCATTGGTTTGTGATGTTCAATATGATCTGAATCGGTATGTGGATGTGTGTCTAACGTTCTATTAGTATACGGGACTGTCTTAAGTATTTCTATTGTATGTATTCGTTTTTATAAATGGTTTCTCTTTGGCATCCTGGTGTTGGACGGGATGTCTGAAAGAAACCATTGTCATATAATTAGTTTTTCATTTCATTGTTTTAATGGTTTCTCTGTGGCATCCTGGCGGATAATGCAGCATGTCATAGAGAAGCCATTGCCGTACAATTAGCCTGTGGTGACTTACGGTGTCCTCACGGTTCGTGATCGCTCTGTGATGTCCTCCAATATCACAGACCTTATTACCAACTGTGGGGGCACTGTAAGTCTTTAATTTTTGAAAAATGTTTGTGATTTAATGATTTCTCTGGCCATACTGGCCGAAACGTGAAGTAAGGAAGACATTTACTTACTTACTTAATGGTTTCTCTGTTCATTGTTTATGTCATTCATATTTATGTCTAAATGGGTTTACTTTCTTTGATTATAGTATATAGTATTATAGTATATATTATATATTTGTTTTGACAATGACACTGTTTTGACTTAGACTTGTAGTTTTTACACAATCACTCCAATTTCATGGAGATATAGTGATTTGAAAAGTCGTTCATTTTATAATCACTTCATATTTTACATTATTTATACTGATATTTTTATACCCATTAAACTGTGTTGTAGTGCAGGCGCTTCAACATGTTATCAGACTCGATACATATAGGTGCCAGGAGCATCGTCATCTTATCATATCAAACACTTTAAACTGAATATTTTAGTACGAACATGCTTTTATTAGCTTTGTCTGTCCCTCACTACTTTAACTATACAATATGGGATATTGTAATACCTGGAATTTTCACTTAAATGGCCATACTGGCCGAAAAGTGAAGTAAAGCAAATATTTTACTTACTTACTTACTTACCACAAGATTTGTTACACATTTCAGTGATATTTTATTTTCTCTGAAATTGGCTCGAAAACCTAAATATATGGTCTTAGCAGCACAAGGGTTAATAATTCTCTCCCCATATGGATTGTTACAGCCAAGTATATCCAAATTTTTAATTACCTAATCTGATAATAAATGATATCATTCTGAAGATATTATGATTGTAAATAAATTAATTCACTGTTGTGAAACAGGTAACAATTAATTGTAGTTAAAAAACAGGTAACTAATAATTTTATGTATGGCCATGTATACATGTATGTACATGTACTATGTAGATATGGAGTAGATGAATTTGATTCATTTTTTGAAATGCATCATGTCAAAATATCTTTTACTCAAGTCTGTATTATTTCTGCCAAGCTGTTGCTCGAAGTAGAGGTACTGCTGTGAACAATCATATAATTCTACGGCAATAAACTATGGTCTCACTCTGTTGGCAAAGTTGTCTTGATGTCATTTTTCAATAATTTACGCAGCGAACCTAGTGCGTCTGGTCCCTCTGGCACATGACTGAAGCACAATTTCACATTTGGTCTGTCCGGAGATTTGGCTATGATATGTGGGTTGTGGAGACTCATCAGATTTGATTTTTTTTTGTTTTGTTGTGTCACTCGCTGTGGCTGTGACACACAACATAAGAAATTTAGGGAACAGTGCTCGAAGATCTCCGACACAAGAAAGAAAAATTCTCTCGGAATGCTATCTCATTATTTCTCGACAGTCCCCTGAAATGGAGGGGGGGGAAGGGTGTCACCTCCGCGTGGTCCCCCCTGGGCAACTTCTTAGAAGGCCAAGCACACCCAAACCTTTCATCAAACCAGGTTTTTCTATTTTTTTGACGTGAAGTTTTTTGTGTTTGCTTTCCGGTGGTACTGAGGTTGTGATGTTTATTTTCGAATAGTTTTTAGTTCAAATTCTTTATATATTCTCTATATATTCATATTTATATATTTTATATATTTTTTCATTGTACTTGTGGTGCCTTACAGTGCTCTCACGGATTATGATCGCTCTGTCGTGCTAGTTCTCGATGACAGACCCGATCCCCAGCTGTGGGGGCATTGTAGGTCTACTCATAATTCCTCTATGATTTGGTTTTTGTGTTTGCAGTGGTTTCTCTTTGGCATCCTGGCGATGGACGGGATGTCCAAAAGAAACCATTGCCATATAATTATTTTTTCACTTTATTGTTTTAAAGGTTTCTCTGTGGCATCCTGGCGGATAATGCAGCATGTCATAGAGAAGCCATTGCCGTACAATTAGCCTGTGGTGACTTACGGTGTCCTCACGGTTTGTGATCGCTCTGTGATGTCCTCCAATATCACAGACCTTATCACCAACTGTGGGGGCACTGTAAGTCTTTAATTTTTGAGAATTTTTTGTGGTTTCATGATTTCTCTGGTCATACTGGCCGAAAAGTGAAGTAAAGAAGACATTTACTTACTTACTTAATGGTTTCTCTGTTTATTGTTTATGTCATTCATATTTATGTCTAAATGGGTTTATTTTTTTTTATTATAGTATATAGTATTATAGTATATATTATATATTTGTTTTGACAATGACACTGTTTTAACTTAGACTTGTAGTTTTTACACAATCACTCCAATTTCATGGAGATATAGTGACTTGAAAAGTCGTTCATTTTAAATTCACTTCATATTTTACATTATTTATACTGATATTTTTATACTCATTAAACTGTGTTGTAGTGCAGGCGCTACAACATGTCATCAGACTCGTTACATATATGTGCCAGGAGCATCGTCATCTTATCATATCAAACACTTTAAATTGAATATTGTAGTACGATCATGCTTTTATTGGCTTTGTCTTTCCTTTACTACTTTAACTATACAATATGGGATATTGTAATACCTGGAATTTTCACTTAAATGGCCATACTGGCCGAAAAGTGAAGTAAAGCATTTTATTTACTTACTTATGAACTTTGACCTACTTTTGGTTCAGAACTATGACCTATTTAGACGTTTTGACGCACACTTCGTTTCAGGAACAGATCTCGAAAAGTACTGGGCTGATGACAGTCATATTGCACATACATGTTCTCTAAGGTCCCCAGTTGTGCGTTTTCAGGTTTTTGACCTTGAAGTTGACCAAGCACTTTGACCTAATTTTTAACATCGGGGGGGGGGGGAAGGGTGTCACCTCCGCGTGGTCCCCCCTGGGCAACTTCTTAGAAGGCCAACACTGGCAAATAGGGATGCAAAACAAACAAAAAATGGCAAAACAAATAATAAAGATAAGAACAAAGAAATGGTAAATAAACCACCAGTAGCTGAACTAACAAAACAAATTAACAAGAAAAACACAAATAAAGGTAGTGGTCGAATGCCCAAGGGCACTGATGATCCGATCGCTACGTACAACAGATACGAATCCATGGATTGTGTAGACGGTGATGAAAGCAGCGATAGCGAGGTATTTGTATCTCCCGACACCGTCGCTGCACTCCAAGCAAAGATAAAACCAGGGAGGCATAAAAATTCATAATGGCCCACAAAATTATACAATGGAATTGTCGAGGTTTAAGATCTAATTACAATGACCTGGCTATTCTTCTGCAGGAACACAGCCCATCGGCTGTGTGCCTGCAGGAGACTAACTTAAAACCTAACACTAACATAAGTTTTAAAAACTATACAATGGTCAATTGTTTTGGCCCTGCCAATAATGAAAGGGCCTGCTGGGGTGTCTCTATCCTTGTGAAGGACGGAACACCACATCAACATATAACATTAAAAACTAATTTACAGGCTGTGGCGGTTAACATAAACTGTCACAGACCAATGACTATATGCTCTGTTTATTTACCGCCAAACCGCTCAGTAGATGTTGTGGAATTGAGGCAGCTGGTAAAACAATTGCCCAAACCCTTTATGCTACTGGGAGATTTTAACGGGCACCACACAATGTGGGGCTGTAGGGACATCAACCCACGGGGCAGAATAATAGAAGACTTCCTCTCAGAGGAAAACCTCTGCATTTTTAATGATGATACCACCACCTATTTACACCCTGCTTCAGGATCTGCAACAGCCATTGACCTATCCTTGTGTGATCCCGATTTATATTTGGATTACACTTGGAGGGTCAACGAGGATCTCTGTAGCAGTGATCATTATCCTATATTTATAGAGAGCAACAACTCTATTGTTGAAGAAAGAGTGCAGCATTGGAGGCTGCACAGAGCAGATTGGGAGGCCTTCCAACAGTCTTGTGGGGAGAGCCTCACAATCTCTCAATTTGAGAATGAAGAGGGGGTTGATGACCCTATAGCCCTTTTTACAGCCAAATTACACAATATAGCAGATAAAAGCATACCCAAAACCTCGACAGTTCCCAAAAAACTCGACAAACCCTGGTTTGACGAAGGTTGCCGAAAGGCAATAGACAAAAGGAAAAAATCCTTGCAAAAATTTAAAAAACATCCAACTAGACAAAACCTTGACGGATATAAGAAAGATTACGCTAAAGCTCGCCGCACAATCAGTGAAGCCAAGCGGCAATCTTGGAGAGCATATGTCTCCACACTAAATAATAATACATCGGCAAAACATACTTGGCAAATGCTGCGCAGAATCAGTGGCAAGAGGAAAGATAAAACCATCAAGTACCTTGTCACTGATTCTGACACAATAACCAATAAAACGGATATTGCAGAAACACTGGCGACATCCTTCGCTGCTAAATCATCGCCAGATCATTATCAGGAAAAATTTCGAAAGATTAGGGACAAGGAGAAGGAGAACACATTGGACTTTGAGTCAGATAATGACGAAAAGTACAATGTTGATTTCTCTAAACGAGAATTAATTAAATCTATCGCTCAGGCAACTGATTCGGCAACTGGCCCTGATGAAATTCACTACCAGTTTCTGAAACATTTGCCTGATGTATCACTTGATCTGTTGCTTCTACTCTTGAATGATCTGTGGCAATCTCAGGATTTCCCAGATGGATGGAGAGAAGCAACAGTGATCCCGATCCCTAAACCTGGAAAAGATCGAACAGATCCTAATAATTATAGGCCAATAGCATTGACAAGTTGTCTTTGCAAAATCATGGAGCGCATGATCAATCATCGTCTCACATGGTTTTTACAAGACAATCACATAATAACTAAATATCAATGTGGTTTTCAAAAAGGAAAGAGCACCACAGACCATTTGGTCAGACTTGAGACTTATATCCGTCAAGGTTTTGTTAAAAATCAACATACAGTTGGAGTATTTTTTGATTTAGAAAAGGCCTATGATACCACATGGAAGGGTGGTATCATGAAAGATCTTCATGAAATGGGCCTGAAGGGTAGATTACCCTTATTCATTGATAAATTTTTAAAGGGGAGAAAATTTAAAGTCCGCTTGGACAACACCCACTCTTCACTAAATCCACAGGAGGAGGGTGTCCCACAAGGTAGTATCCTTTCACCAACTCTATTTACCGTTAAAATAAACAGTATAATTGATTCTTTACCACAAGATATTGAAAAATCATTATATGTTGATGATCTGGCTGTTTACTGCCAGTCAAGCAATATGGCAATAATTGAGCGGCGCCTGCAAGGTTGCCTCGATAAGTTGGTGACTTGTGCGGATGAGAACGGCTTTAAATTTTCTCCCACAAAAACTTTATGTGTACATTTTTGCAAAAAAAATGGCTTACAGCCTGAGCCTAATCTCAAACTATATGGACAACAGCTTCCTGTTGAAGAGCAGGTCAAATTTCTTGGTCTGTTTTTCGACAAGAAGCTCAGTTTTATTCCACACATCAAATATATGAAAGATAAGTGTAGGAAAGCATTACAATTACTACGAGTTATATCCAGCAAGGATTGGGGTGGTGACCGGACAACCTTACTGAGGATTTACCGGTCTCACATCAGATCCAAACTGGATTATGGTTGTATTGTTTATGGTTCAGCGAGACGATCGTACTTAGCAGTACTTGATCCAATCGCGAACCAAGGTTTGAGATTATGCTCAGGGGCATTTCGAACATCACCAATCGAAAGTCTTCAGGTGGAGACCGGTGAGCCCTCTTTAGAGACTCGCCGGTTGAAGCTGAGCCTGCAATACTATATGAAGATGAAAGCAAATCCTGAGAACCCGGCATACTCGTGTGTTGTCAACCCAGAGTACAAGAGACTGTTTAACAACAAGCCAGGGACTATACCTACTTTGGGTATAAGGCTTCAACCCCATCTGGAGGACATGGAGGTGGAGCTCGACGCAATTAGCGTTGTGCGCCCACCAGAATGTCCACCCTGGCTTCTCCAACAGCCTAATATACTTTTTAACCTCTCAGATCTCAGGAAAGGAGACACCTGTCCCCTTGTCTTTCAGAGCATGTTGCTCGAGTTATTTTGTAGATTTCCGAGGCACCGGAAGGTGTATACTGACGGATCAAAGGAAGACAAGAGGACAGCTATGTCCTTTGTCTGTGATGATCATGAATTTAGCTGCCGCATTAACGAT
This sequence comes from Flabesymbios commensalis, assembly GCA_964017125.1. NCBI lineage: Eukaryota > Metazoa > Annelida > Polychaeta > Terebellida > Flabelligeridae > Flabesymbios > Flabesymbios commensalis. Next base: position 81,811 of record CAXHKU010000308.1, read on the forward strand.
GAGGCTTCAATTTGCACAGCAGAGCTGTTAGCTATTGAAGCTGCCATCGAATACATATGGGATAGTAATGACGAGGAGTTCATGATCATCACAGACTCGTTATCTTCATTGCAGGCTCTTAAGAGTCAAAAACTTAACAACCCAATTGTATCCAATATTTTGCATATGTGTCACTACTTGTCTGGGCACAAGGACATTATTTTTTGCTGGGTACCCAGCCATATTGGAATACAGGGTAATGAACGGGCTGATGTTTTGGCCAAGGCTGCCCTGGATAAGACAAAACAGTTTTATTATATACCATATACTGATTTCAAGTATAACATCTCGGTCTACCTTGATGACATTTTGCAAGGTGAATGGAACATCAATGTCACCAGCAAATTGTTCGAGGTACAACCAATCATTAAGCGATCTTTTACACCAATGGAACGCCGAAGAGATGACGTTGTCTTATGCAGGGCCAGAATTGGCCATGCCTATTTCACAAACGGCTATTTATTGAGAGGAGAATTGCGACCTATGTGCTGCAATACTCGTCTCACTGTAAGACATGTCCTTCTCAGTTGTGCGAAATATGCGCACATCAGAAGGAAGTATTTTGCATTTAATTCCTTATTTGAGCTATTCAGGGACACCCCTGCTGGTTTTATTATTCAGTTCCTTCGGGAATGTAACCTATATTCTATGTTTTAATTATTGGACTTAGACTTGTAGTTTTTACACAATCACTTCAATTTCATGGAGATATAGTGACTTGATAAGTCGTTCATTTTATAATCATTTCATATTTTACATTATTTATACTGATATTTTTATACTCATTAAACTGTGTTATAGTGCAGGCGCTACAACATGTCATCAGACTCGTTACATATAGGTGCCAGGAGCATCGTCATCTTATCATATCAAACATTTTAAACTGAATATTTTAGTACGATCATGCTTTTATTGGCTTTGTCTTTCCTTTACTACTTTAACTATACAATATGGGATATTGTAATACCTGGAATTTTCACTTAAATGGCCATACTGGCCGAAAAGTGAAGTAAAGCATTTTATTTACTTATTTACTTACTCTTAGAAGGCCAAGCACACCCAAACCTTTCATCGAACCAGGTTTTTCTATTTTTGTGACGTGAAGTTGTTTGTGTTTGCTTTCCGGTGGTTTAGGGTTTTTCACTGAGGTTGTTATGTTTATTTTCGAATAGTTTTCAGTTCAAATTCTTTATATATTCTTTATATATTTATATTTATATATTTTTTCATTGTACTTATGGTGCCTTACGGGGGGGAGGGTGTTACCTCCACGTGGTCCCCCTGGTAACTTCTTTTAGAAGGCTAAACACACCCTCAACCTGTTTGCCGTGGGTTGCATCCCGTATAGGTGGGAGAAGGGATCCTGGTGGTTGAGGGCGTAGGAGCCTGCGGACTCTATACTCCCAACACACCACTTTGGCCCTTATCTCATTGAGACGGGTGGTCTGGTGGGCCCGGCCAGATCAATCGGCTGGTCTCGTTGATCTAGTGTCCATTTTTGTCTATTATCGTCTCATCTCATTTTCAATCATCCAGGACTTAGTGATAGGTAGCGCCACTTGCATTTTTATATACACGATTGTGGACACTAGATGGCGATGGCCCATGGGCTAATCTGGTGAAAGGATGTGTACTGCGGTTATTGCAACTGCTGTTCTTTTGCTATGAGTATATCACCCTGGTAGCTCTGACAATACTTCCTGCTGGTTACCGCGGGCAGGTTGCCCCCCTGGTAGGGCTCCGTGGTGGGTGGAGAGCCAGGGTGATGAAAAACAACACAACACACCATGGATAATAACGGTAAATCCCTACCGATAAAGCGGAAAAAAGATGACGACGATAACAGCGACGATATAGAATACCAGGAAAGATGCAGGAAAACCAGAGATCAAATAAACAAAAGCAAAATTATATTTCCGAGATTTTTAATGATGATGTCTGGAGATGATGAGAAATCTCTCTCCAGACTCTCTACATTTGCGATCCAGAAAGGGATACAGGGCTTGGTAGGAGAGCCTAAGACCATCAAAAGGCTGCGATCTGGAGACCTCTTAATAGAGGTCGACAGAGAGTCGCACTCCACCAAGCTCCTGAAAATCACAGAATTGGCCAATGTTCCTGTGAAGGTGTCACCACACAGAACATTGAACACCTCAAAGGGTGTACTCAGGACTCCTGAGCTCAAAAATACAACAAGAGAGGAGCTCATTGACCAACTCAAACAGCAAGGAGTCACTGATGCACGTATGGTTACGATTAAAAAGAACGACGTAATAATAAAAGTCAATACTGCAATCCTCACTTTCAACCGGCCAACTCCACCGGCCACCATAAAGGTTGGATTTGAGAGATGTAATGTACAACCATACGTGCCTAGCCCTTTGAGGTGCTTCAAATGTCAGCAATTTGGACACCATCAAGACAGCTGTAAAAGAGAGAAAGTGTGTGGACGGTGTGCCCAGCCTGACCACCAGGACACCGGCTGCACAACCAAAGCTAAATGTGCCAATTGCAATGGGAACCATCCGGCCTTTTCGAAGGATTGCCCTCGATGGATAACAGAGAAGGAAATCCAACGTGTTAGAACAGAACAAAAGATTTCCTTCCCTGAAGCTCGGAAAATTGTTGAAGGGGTTAACAAACAACCATCATATGCCAGTGTTGTCGCAAAGCAGGTTGTGTCGGTTGGTTGCCAGACTGATGCAGTAGAGATCAGATCTGCGACTGGTGCAACAAATGCTTCCGCAACACCTGGAACCTCTTCAGCAAAAACTAACACAAGTACCTCTCCTACCAAAAAACAACCTGTGATCAATAAAAAAACAAATGTCGCTACAACAACAACAGCTACCCCTACTGCCCCAAAGCCACTGGCAAATAGGGATGCAAAACAAACAAAAAATTGCAAAACAAATAATAAAGATAAGAACAAAGAAATGGTAAATAAACCACCAGTAACTGAACTAACAAAACAGATTAACAAGAAAAACACAAATAAAGGTAGTGGTCGAATGCCCAAGGGCACTGATGACCCGATCGCTACGTACAACAGATACGAATCCATGGATTGTGTAGACGGTGATGAAAGCAGCGATAGCGAGGTATTTGTATCTCCCGACACCGTCGCTGCACTCCAAGCAAAGATAAAACCAGGGAGGCATAAAAATTCATAATGGCCCACAAAATTATACAATGGAATTGTCGAGGTTTAAGATCTAATTACAATGACCTGGCTATTCTTCTGCAGGAACACAGCCCATCGGCTGTGTGCCTGCAGGAGACTAACTTAAAACCTAACACTAACATAAGTTTTAAAAACTATACAATGGTCAATTGTTTTGGCCCTGCCAATAATGAAAGGGCCTGCTGGGGTGTCTCTATCCTTGTGAAGGACGGAACACCACATCAACATATAACATTAAAAACTAATTTACAGGCTGTGGCGGTTAACATAAACTGTCACAGACCAATGACGATATGCTCTGTTTATTTACCGCCAAACCGCTCAGTAGATGTTGTGGAATTGAGGCAGCTGGTAAAACAATTGCCCAAACCCTTTATGCTACTGGGAGATTTTAACGGGCACCACACAATGTGGGGCTGTAGGGACATCAACCCACGGGGCAGAATAATAGAAGACTTCCTCTCAGAGGAAAACCTCTGCATTTTTAATGATGATACCACCACCTATTTACACCCTGCTTCAGGATCTGCAACAGCCATTGACCTATCCTTGTGTGATCCCGATTTATATTTGGATTACACTTGGAGGGTCAACGAGGATCTCTGTAGCAGTGATCATTATCCTATATTTATAGAGAGCAACAACTCTATTGTTGAAGAAAGAGTGCAGCATTGGAGGCTGCACAGAGCAGATTGGGAGGCCTTCCAACAGTCTTGTGGGGAGAGCCTCACAATCTCTCAATTTGAGAATGAAGAGGGGGTTGATGACCCTATAGCCCTTTTTACAGCCAAATTACACAATATAGCAGATAAAAGCATACCCAAAACCTCGACAGTTCCCAAAAAACTCGACAAACCCTGGTTTGACGAAGGTTGCCGAAAGGCAATAGACAAAAGGAAAAAATCCTTGCAAAAATTTAAAAAACATCCAACTAGACAAAACCTTGACGGATATAAGAAAGATTACGCTAAAGCTCGCCGCACAATCAGTGAAGCCAAGCGGCAATCTTGGAGAGCATATGTCTCCACACTAAATAATAATACATCGGCAAAACATACTTGGCAAATGCTGCGCAGAATCAGTGGCAAGAGGAAAGATAAAACCATCAAGTACCTTGTCACTGATTCTGACACAATAACCAATAAAACGGATATTGCAGAAACACTGGCGACATCCTTCGCTGCTAAATCATCGCCAGATCATTATCAGGAAAAATTTCGAAAGATTAGGGACAAGGAGAAGGAGAACACATTGGACTTTGAGTCAGATAATGACGAAAAGTACAATGTTGATTTCTCTAAACGAGAATTAATTAAATCTATCGCTCAGGCAACTGATTCGGCAACTGGCCCTGATGAAATTCACTACCAGTTTCTGAAACATTTGCCTGATGTATCACTTGATCTGTTGCTTCTACTCTTGAATGATCTGTGGCAATCTCAGGATTTCCCAGATGGATGGAGAGAAGCAACAGTGATCCCGATCCCTAAACCTGGAAAAGATCGAACAGATCCTAATAATTATAGGCCAATAGCATTGACAAGTTGTCTTTGCAAAATCATGGAGCGCATGATCAATCATCGTCTCACATGGTTTTTACAAGACAATCACATAATAACTAAGGGGGGGAGGGTGTTACCTCCACGTGGTCCCCCTGGAAACTTCTTTTAGAAGGCTAAACACACCCTCAACCTGTTTGCCGTGGGTTGCATCCCGTATAGGTGGGAGAAGGGATCCTGGTGGTTGAGGGCGTAGGAGCCTGCGGACTCCATACTCCCAACACACCACTTTGGCCCTTATCTCATTGAGACGGGTGGTCTGGTGGGCCCGGCCAGATCAATCGGCTGGTCTCGTTGATTTGGTGTTCATACTTGTTTATTAATTATCGTTTCGCCTCATCTCATCATCAAAGACGTATGGATATAGGTAGCGCTTTTTCATTACTATATACACGAATCTGAACACCAAATCACGTTGCTCATGGGCTAATCAAGTGAAAGGATGTGTACTGCGGTTATTGCAACTGCTGTTCTTTTGCTATGAGTATATCACCCTGGTAGCTCTGACAATTCTAACGCAGGGTACCGCGGGCAAATTGTCCCCTGGTAGGGCTCCGAGGCGGGTGGAGCGCTAGGGTGATGAAAAACAATACCAATTCAATATGGCTGATGACAATCCACCCCCGCCCAACACTAGTAATCAAAAGAAAAGAAAAAAGAGAGAAACTAACAGTCCATCAGATGAAGAAGCCGAGTATTCTGCAAGGTACCAAAAAAATTTTTCCGAAATGCAAAAAGCAAAACTAACTTTCCCGCGCTTTTTGTTGATGATGTCTGGAGATGAGGACAAATCCCTCTCCAGACTCTCAACATTTGCCATACAAAAAGGCATAGAGGGCTTGGTTGGAGAGCCTAAGAACATCAAAAGGCTTAGGTCTGGCGACCTCTTAATTGAGGTCGACAGAGAAACCTTCTCCACCAAGCTCTTGGCAGTCAAACAAATAGCTGGAATTCCTGTGAAGGTTTCTCCTCACAGGACTTTAAACACCTCAAAGGGTGTCATTCGAACCCAAGAAATTAAAAACACTACCAACGAAGAACTAAAAACACAATTAAAAAGACAAGGAGTTTCCGATGCTAAAATTATCACAATAAGAAAGAATGGAGATATAATTAAATTGAACACAGCAGTGCTCACATTCAACTTCCCAAAGCCACCGGCTGATATCAAGGTTGGATTTGAGCTATGCCCTGTACAATTGTATATACCACACCCTTTGAGGTGTTTCAAGTGCCAACAATTTGGACACCACCAGGAAGGTTGCAAGAGAGAGCGTGTCTGTGGACGCTGTGGTCAATCGACGGAACATCCTGACTCCTCTTGCACCTATCCAATAAAATGTGCCAACTGTGGTGGGAACCACACAGCCTATTCCAGAGATTGCCCCCGATGGAAAACGGAGAAAGAAATCCAACGTATCCGAACGGAACGGAAGATTTCTTTCCCAGAAGCTCGTAAAATCGTTGAAGGAGTAACTGGAAAACCATCATATGCCAGCGTTTTGGCTAAACAGGTTGTGTCGGTTGGTTGCCAGACTGACCTACCGGAGGTCACGTCTGCAGCTGGTGCAACAAATGTTACCAAGACAGCTGCGGCCCCTTCAGCAAAACCTAATACAAACAATAAAGCTACCCCCAATGCCCCAAAGATACTAGCAAATGATGCCAAACAAGATGCCAAACAAGCAAAGAATAACACAACTCAGCCTCAAAATAGCAAAGATAAGAAAAAGGAAACAACGAATAAGCCATCAATAGCAGAAAAACCAACAAAAGAAAAGAAAGGCACGCATACAACAGTTAAACCAAGAACAAATAATAGTGGGATCGGTCGGCTGCAAAAGGGCATGGATGATCCCATATCTGTACATAATAGATTTGAATCCATGGACTGTTCACATGAGGCAGATAGCAGCGATAGCGAGGTATTCGTATCTCCTGACACCGTCGCTGCACTCCAAGCACAGATAAAACCAGGGAGGCATAAAAATTCATAATGGCCCACAAAATCATACAATGGAACTGTCGAGGTTTAAGGTCAAACTACAATGACCTGGCTATTCTTCTGCAGGAGCACAGCCCGACGGCTGTGTGCCTGCAGGAGACTAACTTAAAACCTAACACTAACATAAGTTTTAAAAACTATTCAATAATCAATTGTTTTGGCCCTGCCAATAATGAAAGGGCCTGCTGGGGGGTTTCCATCCTTGTAAAGGATGGAACACCACATCAACAGATCACGTTGAATACAACTTTACAGGCTGTGGCGGTTAACATAAACTGTCACAGGCCAATGACGATATGCTCTGTTTATTTACCGCCGAGCCGCTCAGTAGATGTTGTGGAATTGAGGCAGCTGGTAAAACAATTGCCCAAACCCTTCATGCTACTGGGAGATTTTAACGGGCACCACACAATGTGGGGCTGTAGGGACATCAACCCACGGGGCAGAATAATAGAAGACTTCCTCTCAGAAGAAAATCTCTGCATTTTTAATGATGATACTACCACCTATTTGCACCCTGCTTCAGGATCTGCAACAGCCATTGACCTATCCTTGTGTGATCCCGATTTATATTTGGATTACACTTGGAGGGTCAACGAGGATCTCTGTAGCAGTGATCATTATCCTATATTTATAGAGAGCAACAACTCTATTGTTGAAGAAAGAGTGCAGCATTGGAGGCTGCACAGAGCAGATTGGGAGGCCTTCCAACAGTCTTGTGGGGAGAGCCTCACAATCTCTCAATTTGAGAATGAAGAGGGGGTTGATGACCCTATAGCCCTTTTTACAGCCAAGTTACACAATATAGCAGATAAAAGCATACCCAAAACCTCGACAGTTCCCAAAAAACTCGACAAACCCTGGTTTGACGAAGGTTGCCGAAAGGCAATAGACAAAAGGAAAAAATCCTTGCAAAAATTTAAAAAACATCCAACTAGACATAACCTTGACGGATATAAGAAAGATTACGCTAAAGCTCGCCGCACAATCAGTGAAGCCAAGCGGCAATCTTGGAGAGCATATGTCTCCACACTAAATAATAATACATCGGCAAAACATACTTGGCAAATGCTGCGCAGAATCAGTGGCAAGAGGAAAGATAAAACCATCAAGTACCTTGTCACTGATTCTGACACAATAACCAATAAAACGGATATTGCAGAAACGCTGGCGACATCCTTCGCTGCTAAATCATCGTCAGATCATTATCAGGAAAAATTTCGAAAGATTAGGGACAAGGAGAAGGAGAACACATTGGACTTTGAGTCAGATAATGACGAAAAGTACAATGTTAATTTCTCTAAACGAGAACTAATTAAATCTATCGCTCAGGCAACTGATTCGGCAACTGGCCCTGATGAAATTCACTACCAGTTTCTGAAACATTTGCCTGATGTATCACTTGATCTGCTGCTTCTACTCTTGAATGATCTGTGGCAATCTCAGGATTTCCCAGATGGATGGAGAGAAGCAACAGTGATCCCGATCCCTAAACCTGGAAAAGATCGAACAGATCCTAATAATTATAGGCCAATAGCATTGACAAGTTGTCTTTGCAAAATCATGGAGCGCATGATCAATCATCGTCTCACATATTTTTTACAAGACAATCACATAATAACTAAATATCAATGTGGTTTTCAAAAAGGAAAGAGCACCACAGACCATTTGGTCAGACTTGAGACTTATATCCGTCAAGGTTTTGTTAAAAATCAACATACAGTTGGGGTATTTTTTGATTTAGAAAAGGCCTATGATACCACATGGAAGGGTGGTATCATGAAAGATCTTCATGAAATGGGCCTGAAGGGTAGATTACCCTTATTCATTGATAATTTTTTAAAGGGGAGAAAATTTAAAGTCCGCTTGGACAACACCCACTCTTCACTAAATCCACAGGAGGAGGGTGTCCCACAAGGTAGTATCCTTTCACCAACTCTATTTACCGTTAAAATAAACAGTATAATTGATTCTTTACCACAAGATATTGAAAAATCATTATATGTTGATGATCTGGCTGTTTACTGCCAGTCAAGCAATATGGCAATAATTGAGCGGCGCCTGCAAGGTTGCCTGGATAAGTTGGTGACTTGTGCGGATGAGAACGGCTTTAAATTTTCTCCCACAAAAACTTTATGTGTACATTTTTGCAAAAAAAATGGCTTACAGCCTGAGCCTAATCTCAAACTATATGGACAACAGCTTCCTGTTGAAGAGCAGGTCAAATTTCTTGGTCTGTTTTTCGACAAGAAGCTCAGTTTTATCCCACACATCAAATATATGAAAGATAAGTGTAGGAAAGCATTACAATTACTACGAGTTATATCCAGCAAGGATTGGGGTGGTGACCGGACAACCTTACTGAGGATTTACCGGTCTCACATCAGATCCAAACTGGATTATGGTTGTATTGTTTATGGTTCAGCGAGACGATCGTACTTAGCAGTACTTGATCCAATCGCGAACCAAGGTTTGAGATTATGCTCAGGGGCATTTCGAACATCACCAATCGAAAGTCTTCAGGTGGAGACCGGTGAGCCCTCTTTAGAGACTCGCCGGTTGAAGCTGAGCCTGCAATACTATATGAAGATGAAAGCAAATCCTGAGAACCCGGCATACTCGTGTGTTGTCAACCCAGAGTACAAGAGACTTTTTAACAACAAGCCAGGGACTATACCTACTTTGGGTATAAGGCTTCAACCCCATCTGGAGGACATGGAGGTGGAGCTCGACGCAATTAGCGTTGTGCGCCCACCAGAATGTCCACCCTGGCTTCTCCAACAGCCTAATATACTTTTTAACCTCTCAGATCTCAGTAAAGGAGACACCTGTCCCCTTGTCTTTCAGAGCATGTTGCTCGAGTTATTTTGTAGATTTCCGAGGCACCGGAAGGTGTATACTGACGGATCAAAGGAAGACAAGAGGACAGCTATGTCCTTTGTCTGTGATGATCATGAATTTAGTTGTCGTATCAACGATGAGGCTTCAATTTGCACAGCAGAGCTGTTAGCTATTGAAGCTGCCATCGAATACATATGGGATAGTAATGACGAGGAGTTCATGATCGTCACAGACTCGCTATCTTCATTGCAGGCTCTTAAGAGCCAAAAACTCAACAACCCAATTGTTTCCAATATTTTGCATATGTGTCACTACTTGTCTGGGCACAAGGACATTATTTTTTGCTGGGTACCCAGCCATATTGGAATACAGGGTAATGAACGGGCTGATGTTTTGGCCAAGGCTGCCCTGGATAAGACAAAACAGTTTTATTATATACCATATACTGATTTCAAGTATAACATCTCGGTCTACCTTGATGACATTTTGCAAAGTGAATGGAACATCAATGTCACCAGCAAATTGTTCGAGGTACAACCAATCATTAAGCGATCTTTTACACCAATGAAACGCCGAAGAGATGACATTGTCTTATGCAGGGCCAGAATTGGCCATGCCTATTTCACAAACGGCTATTTATTGAGAGGAGAATTGCGACCTATGTGCTGCAATACTCGTCTCACTGTAAGACATGTCCTTCTCAGTTGTGCGAAATATGCGCACATCAGAAGGAAGTATTTTGCATTTAATTCCTTATTTGAGCTATTCAGGGACACCCCTGCTGGTTTTATTATTCAGTTCCTTCGGGAATGTAACCTATATTACATGTTTTAATTATTAAACATAGACTTTTTACACAATCACTCCAATTTCATGGAGATATAGTGACTTGATAAGTCGTTCATTTTATAATAACTTCATATTTTACATTATTTATACTGATATTTTTATACTCATTAAACTGTGTTGTAGTGCAGGCGCTACAGCATGTCATCAGACTCGCTACATATAGGTGCCAGGAGCATCGTCATCTTATCATATCAAACACTTTAAACTGAATATTTTAGTACGATCATGCTTTTATTGGCTTTGTCTTTCCTTTACTACTTTAACTATACAATATGGGATATTGTAATACCTGGAATTTTCACTTAAATGGCCATACTGGCCGAAAAGTGAAGTAAAGCATTTTACTTACTTACTTACTTACTTACATAATAACTAAATATCAATGTGGTTTTCAAAAAGGAAAGAGCACCACAGACCATTTGGTCAGACTTGAGACTTATATCCGTCAAGGTTTTGTTAAAAATCAACATACAGTTGGAGTATTTTTTGATTTAGAAAAGGCCTATGATACCACATGGAAGGGTGGTATCATGAAAGATCTCCATGAAATGGGCCTGAAGGGTAGATTACCCTTATTCATTGATAATTTTTTAAAAGGGAGAAAATTTAAAGTCCGCTTAGACAACACCCACTCTTCACTAAATCCACAGGAGGAGGGTGTCCCACAAGGTAGTATCCTTTCACCAACTCTATTTACCGTTAAAATAAACAGTATAATTGATTCTTTACCACAAGATATTGAAAAATCATTATATGTTGATGATCTGGCTGTTTACTGCCAGTCAAGCAATATGGCAATAATTGAGCGGCGCCTGCAAGGTTGCCTCGATAAGTTGGTGACTTGTGCGGATGAGAACGGCTTTAAATTTTCTCCCACAAAAACTTTATGTGTACATTTTTGCAAAAAAAATGGCTTACAGCCTGAGCCTAATCTCAAACTATATGGACAACAGCTTCCTGTTGAAGAGCAGGTCAAATTTCTTGGTCTGTTTTTCGACAAGAAGCTCAGTTTTATTCCACACATCAAATATATGAAAGATAAGTGTAGGAAAGCATTACAATTACTACGAGTTATATCCAGCAAGGATTGGGGTGGTGACCGGACAACCTTACTGAGGATTTACCGGTCTCACATCAGATCCAAACTGGATTATGGTTGTATTGTTTATGGTTCAGCGAGACGATCGTACTTAGCAGTACTCGATCCAATCGCGAACCAAGGTTTGAGATTATGCTCAGGGGCATTTCGAACATCACCAATCGAAAGTCTTCAGGTGGAGACCGGTGAGCCCTCTTTAGAGACTCGCCGGTTGAAGCTGAGCCTGCAATACTATATGAAGATGAAAGCAAATCCTGAGAACCCGGCATACTCGTGTGTTGTCAACCCAGAGTACAAGAGACTGTTTAATAACAAGCCAGGAACTATACCTACTTTGGGTATAAGACTCCAACCCCATCTGGAGGACATGGAGGTGGAGCTCGACGCAATTAGCGTTGTGCGCCCACCAGAATGTCCACCCTGGCTTCTCCAACAGCCTAATATACTTTTTAACCTCTCAGATCTCAGGAAAGGAGACACCTGTCCCCTTGTCTTCCAGAGCATGTTGCTAGAGCTATTTTGTAGATTTCCGAAGCACCGGAAGGTGTATACTGACGGATCAAAGGAAGACAAGAGGACAGCTATGTCCTTTGTCTGTGATGATCATGAATTTAGTTGTCGTATCAACGATGAGGCTTCAATTTGCACAGCAGAGCTGTTAGCTATTGAAGCTGCCATCGAATACATATGGGATAGTAATGACGAGGAGTTCATGATCGTCACAGACTCGCTATCTTCATTGCAGGCTCTTAAGAGTCAAAAACTCAACAACCCAATTGTTTCCAATATTTTGCATATGTGTCACTACTTGTCTGGGCACAAGGACATTATTTTTTGCTGGGTACCCAGCCATATTGGAATACAGGGTAATGAACGGGCTGATGTTTTGGCCAAGGCTGCCCTGGATAAGACAAAACAGTTTTATTATATACCATATACTGATTTCAAGTATAACATCTCGGTCTACCTTGATGACATTTTGCAAGGTGAATGGAACATCAATGTCACCAGCAAATTGTTCGAGGTACAACCAATCATTAAGCGATCTTTTACACCAATGGAACGCCGAAGAGATGACGTTGTCTTATGCAGGGCCAGAATTGGCCATGCCTATTTTACAAACGGCTATTTATTGAGAGGAGAATTGCGACCTATGTGCTGCAATACTCGTCTCACTGTAAGTCATGTCCTTCTCAGTTGTGCGAAATATGCGCACATTAGAAGGAAGTATTTTACATTTAATTCCTTATTTGAGCTATTCAGGGACACCCCTGCTGGTTTTATTATTCAGTTCCTTCGGGAATGTAACCTATATTCTATGTTTTAATTATTAGACTTAGACTTGTAGTTTTTACACAATCACTCCAAGTTCATGGAGATATAGTGACTTGATAAGTCGTTCATTTTATAATAACTTCATATTTTACATTATTTATACTGATATTTTTATACTAATTAAACTGTGTTGTAGTGCAGGCGCTACAACATGTCATCAGACTCGTTTGGGGTACTGGGATGATTGCTAGTAGTAGTACTTTTCGCCCCCATTTGGGGAGGGTCATTAGGGATCTGTTTCGTCTGTTGGATGCTGTTACGGCATTGTACGGAAGCACTAGTCTACAGCAATCATCCAAGGGCAGCTGCAGCCTCCTCGTATCTGGCTATAATCTTCGGGCGGATTGCCAATGGCGTACCCTGGTTCCTCCGCTCAACAGCGGAGCCAATGCAGCACCCGCATCAGTGCTGGCGCTGATGTAGGCTGTGGTAGCCTTAAATAACCGGCAATAGCGTGTTTGACATTAGGTCTCTCACGTGGGATGAATGGAGTTACCCAGAGGGAGTGATCCTTCCTATTGTTACTCTGGGGACTATCCGACCCGAGGATAGCGGAGCTGCGCAAAATGCCACAGAGTTTCATCATTAAATTGTACAGCGAAACTCAAGTCTCCGGCCGTCTGGGCATGTCTGGGGGTATATCCCCTAGACATGCCCAGAACCCCTTATCGGGCGAGCGAAGGAAAACGCTCTCAATAACCCACCATGCCCTATCACCCCCACCCTCACATCATCATCTGTACATCATTCATATCATTAATTGACTACAACGTTTTTATCGTATTATAATGTCACTTAAAAGACCTTTTGTGCCGAAAAGTGACGTAAAGCAATTATTTACTACTACTCATCAGACTCGTTACATATAGGTGCCAGGAGCATCGTCATCTTATCATATCAAACACTTTAAACTCAATATTTTAGTACGATCATGCTTTTATTGGCTTTGTCTTTACTTTACTACTTTAACTATACAATATGGGATATTGTAATACCTGGAATTTTCACTTAAATGGCCATACTGGCCGAAAAGTGAAGTAAAGCATTTTACTTACTTACTTACTTACTTACTTATGGTGCCTTACAGTGCTCTCACGGATTATGATCGCTCTGTCGTGCTAACTCTCGATGACCCGATCCCCAGCTGTGGGGGCATTGTAGGTCTACTCATAATTCCTCTATGATTTGTTGTTTTGTGTTTGCAGTGGTTTCTCCTTGGCATCCTGGCGATGGACGGGATGTCCGAAAGAAACCATTGCCATATAATTATTTTTTCACTTCATTGTTTTAAAGGTTTCTCTGTGGCATCCTGGCGGATAATGCAGCATGTCATAGAGAAGCCATTGCCGTACAATTAGCCTGTGGTGACTTACGGTGTCCTCACGGTTTGTGATCGCTCTGTGATGTTCTTCAATATCACAGACCTCATTACCAACTGTGGGGGCACTGTAAGTCTTTAATTATTGAAAAAAATTTGTGGTTTAATGATTTCTCTGGCCATACTGGTCGAAAAGTGAAGTAAAGATGACATTTTACTTACTTACTTAATGGTTTCTCTGTTCATTGTTTATGTCATTCATATTTATGTCTAAATGGGTTTACTTTTTTTGATTATAGTATATATTATATATTTGTTTTGACAATGACACTGTTTTGACTCAGACTGGTAGTTTTTACACAATCGCTCCAATTTCATGGAGATATAGTGACTTGAGAAGTCGTTCATTTTATAATCACTTCATATTTTACATTATTTATACTGATATTTTATACCCATTAAACTGTGTTGTAGTGCAGGCTCTTCAACATGTCATCAGACTCGTTACATATAGGTGCCAGGAGCATCGTCATCTTATCATATCAATAACTTTAAACTGAATATTTTAGTACGAACATGCTTTTATTAGCTTTGTCTTTCCTTTACTACTTTAACTATACAATATGGGATATTGTAATACCTGGAATTTTCACTTAAATAGCCATGCTGGCCGAAAAGTGAAGTAAAGCAAATATTTTACTTACTTACTTACTCAAATCAGGGGGGGGAAGGGTGTCACCTCCGCGTGGTCCCCCCTGGGCAACTTCTTAGAAGGCCAAGCACACCCAAACGTTTTATTAATATTGTGTTTTTCTCACGTTATTACATATGGGTCTTGAATATTTTGCATTACTTTTCAATCTATATAAAATCGGTTTGGCGGTAAAACAGAGCATAGTCATTGGTTTGTGATGTTCAATATTATCTGAATCGGTATGTGGATGTGTGTCTAACGTTCTATTAATATACGGGACTGTCTTAAGTATTTCTATTGTATGTATTCATATTTGTAAATGGGTTTACTTTTTTTTTGTGTTTGCAGTGGTTTCTCTTTGGCATCCTGGTGTTGGACGGGATGTCCGAAAGAAACCATTGCCATATAATTATTTTTCCACTTCATCGTTTTAATGTTTTCTCTGTGGCATCCTGGCGGATAATGCAGCATGTCATAGAGAAGCCATTGCCGTACAATTAGCCTGTGGTGACTTACGGTGTCTTCACGGCTCGTGATCGCTCTGTGATGTCCTCCAATATCACAGACCTTATTACCAACTGTGGGGGCACTGTAAGTCTTTAATTTTTGAGAATTTTTTGTGGTTTCATGATTTCTCTGGCCATACTGGCCGAAAAGTGAAGTAAAGAAGACATTTACTCACTTACTTAATGGTTTCTCTGTTCATTGTTTATGTCATTCATATTTATGTCTAAATGGGTTTACTTTTTTTGATTATAGTATATAGTATTATAGTATATATTATATATTTGTTTTGACAATGACACTGTTTTGACTTAGACTTGTAGTTTTTACACAATCACTCCAATTTCATGGAGATATAGTGACTTGAAAAGTCGTTCATTTTATAATCACTTCATATTTTACATTATTTATACTGATATTTTTATACCCATTAAACTGTGTTGTAGTGCAGGCGCTTCAACATGTCATCAGACTCGTTACATATAGGTGCCAGGAGCATCGTCATCTTATCATATCAAACACTTTAAACTGAATATTTTAGTACGAACATGCTTTTATTAGCTTTGTCTTTCCTTTACTACTTTAACTATACAATATGGGATATTGTAATACCTGGAATTTTCACTTAAATGGCCATACTGGCCGAAAAGTGAAGTAAAGCATATTACTTACTTACTTACTAGGAGCATCGTCATCTTATCATATCAAACACTTTAAACTGAATATTTTAGTACGAACATACTTTTATTAGCTTTGTCTTTCCTTTACTACTTTAACTATACAATATGGGATATTGTAATACCTGGAATTTTCACTTAAATGGCCATACTGGCCGAGAACTGCAGTAAAGCAAATATTTTACTTACTTACTTACAATGTCACTTAAAAGACCTTTTATTTTGCATTTAATTCCTTATTTGAGCTATTCAGGGACACCCCTGCTGGTTTTATTATTCAGTTCCTTCGGGAATGTAACCTATATTACATGTTTTAATTATTAAACATAGACTTTTTACACAATCACTCCAATTTCATGGAGATATAGTGACTTGATAAGTCGTTCATTTTATAATCACTTCATGTTTTACATTATTTATACTGATATTTTTATACTCATTAAACTGTGTTATAGTGCAGGCGCTACAACATGTCATGAGACTCGTTACATATAGGTGCCAGGGGCATCGTCATCTTATCATATCAAACATTTTAAACTGAATATTTTAGTACAATCATGCTTTTATTGGCTTTGTCTTTTCTTTACTACTTTAACTATACAATATGGGATATTGTAATACCTGGAATTTTCACTTAAATGGCCATACTGGCCGAAAAGTGAAGTAAAGCATTTTACTTACTTAAAAGACCTTTTGTGCCGAAAAGTGACGTAAAGCAATGATTTACTACTACTTTCTACATGAATCCTCAACAAATTTATTGCATGTCAATTAATTTGCATGGTATGTTTTCCAACTATAAAAATACTTATTTAAACTGATAGAAAAAAGATTTGAATTTACATATATCATAATTATCACCTTCGTAAAGTGTTTGATAGCCATTTCATGACAGCATTGTCCTGACATTGAGAAACAGTGCTGGATTGACCTTAAACTGGTCTATCCGGATGTCTATCCTTTTCTTTTATCAGATGGCGTATTTCATCATAAACTAGAATAAGAATCTTCCATGTACCATCTTCTGGTGTCTTGTCCATCCAAATTTGTGCAGCGTTTTCCTTCAAATAGAAAAATTGTCCTTTGGGACCAGGGATAACTGTAAAACAAACATTGAAAGTAAATTATCTGTGTTGCAGCGGGGATCTTTTTGCATGGCGCCGTACAACACCCTCACTTCTTGGCACCACACCCTATCAATTGGGCGCCTCGCCCTCCCCATCTGGCGCCATGCCCTCGCTACCTGACATTAAACATACTTGTCCTACAAAATACACTCTTCAAATATAATATAAAGTCCACTGAGCAGTTAAATGGCCATACTTAAATACTTAAAATACTTAAATGGCCATACTGGCCGAAAAGTGAAGTAAAGCAAATATTTTACTTACTTACTCACTTACTGAGCAGTTAGTGTTCATGGCGTCAGGGCTAGTAAATTTGTGGCCACCTGTAGGCTGTTCATCAATCTTTTGTCAAGGACAGACCCTTATATCAATTCTGGCAAATGGAATGAACCTATAATTAGCCTTATAAATCGTGGCCAAATCTTAGATATTCACGTCTGAATGAATGTTTTCCAATAGCCAGTGAGGGCCACAGACCAAGGATATGAAGTGCTATGACACAGATAATAATAACATTTCTTATTGGTCCTCAGTAAGGAGAATCCCTATCAGGGTGCATTCGCAGTTGTCACTTGTGTCACATGATCGCATGAATATGTTTATAGGTCACGGAGCATCGATTAACTGGATCCAGCATACGAAAATATTTGTTTAACCCTTTGAGTGCGGGCGACGCTTTTAAGCGCATTCATACTGTTTTTCCACAACTAAAATTTGACAGAAATTGAACAAATATGCATATATAAATCTTGAGTAAAGCCCCCATTGTGAAATTTAGCAGGTTTAATTTTTAAGTGAGGAGGTATTTTCCTTTCATTTGAAGTTGGCAATTGCGTGAGCAATGCCAACTTTAAATGAAAGGAAAATGTTAAGTAGTAATGAAGCACTTAAAGAGTTAACAAATTTTGGCTGGATTATAGTATATGCCTATGGCTATCGAGGCCTTCACATATAGTGGTCTTGCACTCTTTGGCTTTGTATTTGAGAAACCACTGGCTGAACGCTGAATCCTTAGATGTACCGTGTTGCTGAAGCTTATCATCAAACACCTGCTCGGATTCTGCATCCACTAGCCCTAAGCGCCGTTGTCGTCCATCTGGTGTGTCTTTTCTGACCCATAAATCTGTCTCAGATTTTCTGGATTGTCTTGTTATCCATCCCTATTTTTGTCATTTTCCTGTGGCAGTTCTCACGAGCATGTATCATGCAGATGAGCCATGTGTACCCTCACATCATCATCTGTACATCATTTATTTCATCAATTGACTACAACGTTTTTATCGTATTATAATGTCACTTAAAAGACCTTTTGTGCCGAAAAGTGACGTAAAGCAATGATTTACTACTACTACTACTACTCACTGAATGATAGGCACTTTTGAAAGCCATTCATGATTGCCGCTCATATTATCATCAATTATGTGAATAGCTTAGTGCGCACATACTGTTATCAGTAGTTTGGTCTCTTTACGTTATCGCTTTTACTGCACAAGATATGATATGATTTTTTTAGTCTGAATTGTCACTTAAATGGTCATACTGGCCGAAAAGTGACTACGTACCTATATACAGTGTACAACCTGAGATAATTTAAGTAGGCACGACATGTGTTAGTAGACCAATTTTTATCCTTCCTTTTTTTATCAATCAGCTCAGATATATCTGGTATACAAATATCAAGTGGTTGCTTTAGATTACTCATAATGTAATGTGCTTGAAGAACATGTATACCGCACTGCAAAGCCAAAAGGCGGCATCTGCCCACATTACAGGTAAACAGATACCGCCCTCCTGCCCGGCAGCACAAATGGATATATTAGTTGAGTGTCACCACACCCCGCATTTTAAAATACGTAATATTTTGAACATAATAAATACATGGTTCATTGAACCATATGAAAAAAACCACTGTGTCAAATGAATCGAAAGATATAAAATGAAAATTATCCCATAATCTGAAAATATCCCATACTCTGTAATGCATTCCCGTACCACCAGAGATAATGTGAAACATACTAGTGTAGAATAACAAAAATAGTGAGCTATTCTGGACGTCTGGGTATGCCTGGGGGTAAATCCCCTAGACAAGCCAAGAACCCCTTATTGGGCAAGTGAAGGAAAAACTCCAACAATCCACCATGCCCTATCACCCACCCTCACATCAGCATCTGTTCATCTCCTCATAGGCCGAAAAGTGAAGTAAAGAAGACATTTACTTACTTAATGGTTTCTCTGTTCATTGTTTATGTCATTCATATTTATGTCTAAATGGGTTTATTTTTTTGATTCTAGTATATAGTATTATAGTATATATTATATATTTGTTTTGACAATGACACTGTTTTGACTTAGACTTGTAGTTTTTACACAATCACTCCAATTTCATGGAGATATAGTGACTTGAAAAGTCGTTCATTTTAAATTCACTTCATATTTTACATTATTTATACTGATATTTTTATACCCATTAAACTGTGTTGTAGTGCAGGCGCTTCAACATGTCATCAGACTCGTTACATATAGGTGCCAGGAGCATCGTCATCTTATCATATCAAACAATTTAAACTGAATATTTTAGTACGAACATGCTTTTATTAGCTTTGTCTTTCCTTTACTACTTTAACTATACAATATGGGATATTGTAATACCTGGAATTTTCACTTAAATGGCCATACTGGCCGAAAAGTGAAGTAAAGCAAATATTTTACTTACTTACTTACTCCTCATAGGACTGGGAAGAACAACAAACAACTCACCATCCACTTCTATAGATTCCAAATTCTCCCCCTTGAATCGGCTTATCATCCCATTCTCCATGGCGATGAGTATTCTTGCTACTTTTGTTTGCTCCAATGCTGAACTTTGTGGTTACTCTGTTCATTGTTTCATATATTCATAATAGTTTTTGCACAACTATGGTTGTTTTTGTTGAAAAGTAATATCAGGCATTATTTGTTTCTGCTGTTATATATTTGTTTTTGACACAAACACGTTTTGCGATTTACATAAAAATAATTATTTTTGTCATTTTTTGTATTAATTTATATTGTGTATCGGCGCTGGCGCTGTCTAAGGTTTTTAGAATGTATATATCCAATACAAAACTCGTTACATATAGATGCCACAGGCACGATCATGTTATCATAAATCGTTTTTATCTTCAATATGATGTGTTGTGATGTGTTCAAGATATCATATTATTATTTTAGTCTGAATTGTCATTTAAATGGCCATACTGGCCGAAAAATGACGTAAAAAAGATATTTTACTTACTTACTTTATCTCAGTGTGAATATTAATGTTGTGGCCCATGGAGATAAACTGACTGATATAGCATCATCATGTTATCATATCAGACTTTTTAAACTGAATATTTTAGTGCGAACATGCTGCTATTAGTTTGATCTTTTCTTTACATCTTTTACTGTACAATATAGGATATTGTAATACTAATTTTCACCTTAATGTCCATACTGGCCGAAAAGTGAAGTAAAAAAATAGTTTAATTACTTACTTTAGTTCGAACATTTTTAATGCGAACATTTTGGTCCTTTTATTTTCACTATACAAAATAGGAGATTTTTCTAGTATGAAGAATGTCACTTAAATGGCCATACTGGCCAAAAAGTAAAGTTAAAAAGTCATTTTTCTTACTCACATGATGTTTATTTATTTGTGCATTTTTTGTGTAACATAAATTAATCTTCCGGCTGGAAACTGACTTTAGGCTGTACATCTTGCCCATTACAGTTGTAGAACCTGGGAAGCCTGCACTGAAGAAAATTATCCAATATTTTGGCAGCGACATCATCAGTAGTGATGGGTGCTTGAACAGAGAGAAACTGGGAGAGATTGTGTTTACAGACGAGAAGAAAAGGCGTTATCTGGAGTCTGTGATCCACCCCGAGATTTATAAAGCCATGCTTTACCAGATGGTGTATCATATGGTCTCAGGTTAGAGATTTATAAAGTGTATTTGATCTCTTTAGGATTCATTCCTGCAGGTATTTTACTTAGCTCCTGTGGGAATGTAACTTCTATAATGTGTTTTAAAAAAATTTTGGGAGAAAAATGTTATTGACAAATTTCCTCCCTAAATGTTTTTATTTTTTTTATTGTGTTTGAAACTATCAATCAGTACAATACATTTTACAAATAATCGATATAGATTAAAAAGAACAATAAAATGTTATCCTGTGTTTGTAGGAAATCAGTTTGTGATATTTTACTTGCCTCTACTCTCTGTACCTGTCAATCAGGTCGAATTTATTGCTTTGTTTGTTTACAGGAAAGCAGTTTGTGATCTTAGACTTACCTCTGCTGTATGAGAAGGTATCTATGCTGAGATACCTGTCAATCAGATTAATTGTGTTTTTGTGTTTTGTAGGAAAGCAGTTTGTGATCTTAGACTTACCTCTGCTATATGAGAAGGGATCTATGCTGAGATACCTGTCAGAAGTGATTGTCGTCACCTGGTGAGAATATAGCATTGATTAAAAAAGCTTAGGATATGAAAGGGTACATCTGCCGCTTTACAAAGTCACTGATACACCCTTTCATTTCGTAGGGGACGATATAACATTATAATATGATTTTTTTCATTTGTCCAACCTCATCTGACTGACGGTCCTTAATCTACTTCTATTCTTAAAAACAATGTGGATTAATTATATTTATCACACAAGTTATGTGATCTTAATGGCAAATTTATTTTTTTGCCTTCTCAAGAACCGCTCGTCCAAATCACAGGTGAATTTATATGTAGGCAAATTCTTGTAAATACATCATCACTTGAGATTTTTACCCCTCCGCCCTTTGGGCCCGAGGTGATATTTTGTCCCCCTTCGTGCGCCGTCTCCACCGCCGCACTCAGCCTTTTGGCTACTATATCAACATGGTGCAACAGAGTGAATTCATACAAACATTGAACCCCTCCCGATTTTTACCAAAGTTCAAATATTCAAAAAAAAATTTTGTTAACGCGATAACTTGAAAAATGATTATTAGATCTCTCTAATTGTTTACTTGAAGTTACCTATGAGTATGGAGATCACCTGATAAGGTTTTCAGCTTTCCAACGATAATCAAATGGCCGCCACCTTGCAACTATTTTTTTTTTCAGAATTTCCTTGAAACCTGGGATATATAGGTTTTCAGGGTCTGCGAGTCTATTAGCATTGTCAGTATTCGTGTGAGACCGAAAACGAGGATACGGCGGCCATTTTGGTTTTATCAATTTTAAAAAATTGTTCTTATTTTCAGTTACTGCCTGGCATATATAAGTGCATTTTTGTTCAAATTTGACGTGACAGCTAAGTAGACTGATATCAAGTAGCAATCTAAGTACAGCTCACTGGGTATCTTTGTTTGTCGGGTATCTTTGTTTGTTTGTTTGTTCTAGTGAATGTTATTTGCAGTTGAGTAGACTGATATCTTGTAACAATCTAAGTAGGCCTACAGCTCACCGGGTATCTTTGTTTGTTTGTTTTTAGTGAGTCTGATCTCCAGCTAAGCAGACTGATGTCACGAAACAATCTAAGTGAAGAAGCCGCCATGAGTAGGATCAACTCGCAGATGAGCAATGCTGAGAAATGTAGAAGAGCCACAATAATTATAGACAATAACGGAAGCTTTGAGAACACTGAGCGGCAAGTTCGTGAGATACACAGAGCGCTGAATAGCAGCTATAAACACTGGAAGGTGCGACTTGTATTAGGTGGTGTGATTTGTATACTGGGATATGCCACGTACAAGACGCTGTCTGTTGTTACCAGTAGTTTACTATGAATACAGTGCTGTACGCTGCCTTGCAAACAATGAAAAGCATTGATTTAAACCCCTAAAAATGGTAAACCCTGGACATGTCTCGGGATAAATCCTCTAGACATGCTGAGAACCCGTGATCGTGTCTGTGAAGGAAAAAAAGCTAAATAACTCGCTGTGCCCCATCAGACCACCCTCGCGTCATCATCTATACATCATTTATCTCATCAACAGACTGCACATACACTGTTTTCAATGTATTACAATGTCACTTAAAAGTATTATTCCAATTAAACAAACATTGGACGTTATTTATTTATATTGTGCCTTATACGACATGCAAGATAACGTTTATTTATTTTCTTAAATATAATCAGCATTGTATGTATAATGTGAATTAATATACTAATTATTTATTTAAATACGTTTTAGATATGTGAAGTATTCATATTTTGTACATGTAAAAGACGTTCAATTTTATATTTTTGTCTGTATAGATGTTTATTGATTTTGAACTGTCTATTCTGTATTCATTATTAAATCGTAGTTGTTTGTTAAATGTTTGATTTATAAGTTGTTATGGATAAATGACATGACGTAAGTTATTTCTCGCAGATATATAAACAAATTCTTTTATGTTCTATTTGTAACAATTATTGATGCAGAGATAAATTATTTGAATTAAATTTGCTAATATTGCAACTTTTTTGTGTTAAGATTCGTGTCTGTTGCGTTTTTTATTCAGTTTTTACCCTAATTTGTACATCGTTACGTCTCGGGAATACATTTTGTGAAACAAACGTGAAAATTCAA
Organism: Flabesymbios commensalis; assembly: GCA_964017125.1. Taxonomy (NCBI): domain Eukaryota; kingdom Metazoa; phylum Annelida; class Polychaeta; order Terebellida; family Flabelligeridae; genus Flabesymbios; species Flabesymbios commensalis. Next base: position 105,619 of record CAXHKU010000308.1, read on the forward strand.
ATGAACAAAAAATTGAATACCGGTATCTAGCCTTGAACTGTTACAATAAACAACAAAGATGACCAAGATATTTAGCAAATAGCAGTAACTGCTTTTCAAGTAAGCAGTTACTGATGTTTGTCTTTGTGCTGCAGGATTCTCTTCTGCCATCGAGTACTGGCATACTGACCGCCCTGCAAAGACAAACAGCAGTAACTGCTTACTTTACAAGTAAGCAGTTACTGCTGTTTGTCTTTGTGCTGTTGTAACGGTGTTGAACTACCCAGCAAATACGGTGCAATGACCCAATGTTATTCTAATGTTGGCCCACCGGATACGACGCTGGCCCAACATTAGAACAACATTGGGTTAATGCCTCGTGTTTGCTGGGTACCAAGCCCGGGGATCGAACCACCGACCAGCGCTACCATTTAAGCCAAAAAGTAAACTCTGGTCCGTCTGCCATGCAGGTGTTTTCCTGTCGCAAGACTTACTTCACTTGTTTAATGTTAAAACATAATCTTAGCAAACTATATCACAGGGGCGTGCACAGCTTTCCGTCAAGGGGGGGTAAAGAGGTACAATTTTGAAAAATATGGCGGTTCCGGTCCCTGGAAAAGTTTTTAAAAATCTGCAGGACCCCTCCCCCTGTGCACGCCCCTGATATCCGAATATATTCATGTGTGTAGTGAATGCCTGCCTGCCTGAAAAGTCTCGTGTTTCCTAGGAGAATACAGCGTTCTGCATGATATTAAATATGAAGAAGTCTATCAGTATTCCCCAGGTGTCACTGTCATCGCTGCTCGTGATCGTCGCTGAAACTGACGAAATACTTTTTCGCTTGAATCGTTTGAATATAGGCCTAATTATAATATCAAATTAGTACATCGTCACCAGAGAGACTGCCTCAATAAGTGTTGCTAAAATAAGACAAAACCTTTCAATTGCACATTGTTTATTTAGATAACTATTATTATTTGTTATTTAGACAGAACATTTGACACAAATATCAGACAATATACAAGAAAACAAAATCCATGGGTCCCAAAGGGTCGTTTAACAATATACAAGGAACCACACTGTCATGGCTTGGGGGAAATGGCTGAACACATTTATTATACTACTAGACAACCTTTATGCCCCCGTTCAGTGGTAGATGGTAAATATATATATTTAATCAGTGGCGGATCAAAGTGGGAGGTTTAGCACCACCCCCCCCCCCCCCCCCCGAAAACATCCATTAATCTATTTAGAGGTTTCAATATGAACTGGTGACACTGAGGGACAAAAATATGCCTCGTATTGTAAGAGAAAGTCTTAGCAATTCCGACAGTGGAATGTTCCTTTATTAAGTTTCACCCCCCCCCCCCTCCCGTCAGTGAAACACTAGATCCGCCCCTGTACTTTAAAATCGTTACTTGACACCTCAATTTGTCTGGAGTGGTGCTCCCAGAACCTCCGTTTATCAGTCAAGAACAGTAACGATATCCGTTTATGACAGACTTGACACCTTATGCTGCCAGAAACGTATATACTCGGACCAAATAGATATACGTATGTTATGCACGTAGAAGACATAGATAGATGATTTATGTAGTAAAATAGATATTTCAATGTAATATTGTGACATAACAGGTAGACTAGTCATGACAAACATTGGACACAACTGTTTTTACAATTTTAATGATTTACATTTTCTATCATATTCATGATTATTTCCCAGCAAACACGATACATTGACCCAATGTTGGGCCAGCGTCGTAGACAATGGGCCAACATTAGCCTAGCATTGGCTCAATGTTTCGTGTTTGCTGGGAATTGTGCCTACAGAAAACAAATATTCCACCAATATGATAGAAAACTCTACCTTGACCACTTTATTTTATTAAATATCAATTAAGTAAATATTGTGTACATTGTATTGCTATGATGACACGATGAAACAATTTAAAATTATGCTTGCTGAAAAATCGGCAAACAACAAAATAAGTAAGACAAAAAATAAAATCATGAAAAATAATATGTAGAAAAAATGTACTAATACACCGGTACATAGCGTAAATGAATCAGACATATCAGCTGTTTACAGATACAGGTCAATATAATTCCTTTCCTAATTGACCCTGGGAATAATCGATAGCTTGTAATTGGAGGAACACTTTTTCTGTCGATTTTTAGAATGTTGTCTTCATTTGATGATGGAATTGCGAACACAATTTTCAGGTACCGAAAAATGTTTATATTTATGAGAAATAGACGTGTAACAAAATTGAAAGTGGCGGATCCAAAGGAGGGGTTTGGTTGGGTTTGCAATTAATTGACCAACCCCAGACCAGGAAATGGTTGAAATGTTCAAATGCTGACGGGTGACCATACTCAATGCGCCAAACTGCATTAAAGTGGTGATTATTGTCAGATTTCAATATGGGGAGTGTCTGTGAGTGAGCAAACGGCGCTGCTGTGGGAGTGAAGATTTGAAGGTGTATCTTTCAGTGTCTGTGAGTGAGCAAACGGCGCTGCTGTGGGAGGAAGATTTGAAGGTGTATTTTTCAAGTGCACATATCATTATGACGTATAATAATCACGATACAAGGACCACAAGTTAACCTTTTGGCACCAGGCACGATTTTACTCATTTAAAAACATTTTTATTACCATATGAAAATATTGATTACTATATGAAAATGTGTATTTAATCAACTGGAATTCCACATGTTTGTTTTGCATGAAACAAAAATATAAATATTTTTTTAAATTGGCGCGCAAAGGGTTAATTTTTTTCCATGCATAAACTGTTATCATTACCAATACTACAACAAAACAAACGTTTGCTAAAAAATAAATGTTATCTGAAAATGTATCCATAAATTGCCAATGTATATTCAGGCACTCCGTCTCGAATGGGTATACATAGTAGGTGAGATATTATTATTCAACTAATTGACAAATAACTACGAGAACATGGAGCGATATCTACATTTTATACAAATAATTGCTGACATTTTAAATCTAAACTCTTATTTACATATTTCAGTCTAATGCTATACAGGTATCCAGCGAGTGATTGCAAAATGTAGTATACAAAATAAGCGTAGTAGGCCTACAGCCATGGGTACACACAAAATGTTGCAACCATGTGTGTACATAGCAAAGTGTAATGGCCGTATAAACAAATCAAAATCTTGTAGTCATCTATACACAAATTAAATTAAAAAAAATTTATAAATCCACATCTTTGTTTTAAATGTAGAGTGGCGCCACATGATATGCAAACGGTGTTCATTTGAGTGCGGTATTGGAAAATACAGCACTCGTCGTGGGAGCCTTTAGGCGAACACCTTATTCCTTGGACATGTGCTGTATTTTTCCATATACCGCACGAAAATGTACACCGTTTGTATTTTCTCACACGATTGTCCAAAATTTTCAATGGCGCAAATAAGTGTACAGTTAACTGACATGACAGACGACCATAAGTCCCGCCGACGCTCAGTTAATAGCATTCACCGCTCACCTGCTATACAGCATGTATACATGTAGTACAGCGGAGTGCGGTATAGGCTGATACCGCTATACGTCTCATAGTGGAAACACCACCAGTGAGTGTGAGAAAAAATGAATAACACATACGACACTGGCTCCTCTAGGATTACAAACTATATTTTACGATCACACCCCAGATAATGTATGTTTAACAGAAACAACATGTACAATTTTCACATCACATGACTTACATCTGGTAGAAAGTTCAAGTAGACTCGGTGAAAATATAAAAATATACCTCTTGTCACTGTATCTAATTCTCAACCCTTCTGTTTTTACAATTTATGGGCTATGAAATAATGGTGTCTATTATATATAAGTTATATGTTGGTACAATGCATTCTCACCCTTGTGATGTTATATATCATATTCCATATTCTGTGAAAGTTAACCCTTAAAGCGCTGAATTTTTTATGTAAACCATGGAGACCAACGGGTTTTTTTCATTTTGAAAGCATCATAAATGTCTTAGTTAGCTCTTTGCGATTCATTTGAATACCTATGTTATGGGTCTATGGCCATTATAAATATTTTATTTCTTACAGTGCGGGATAGACTTTAGTCGTCAGAATCTGATGACTAAAGTCGGTCATCGACTCGACCTCATTTGTTTTCACCGAGTTGGCTGAAACAATACAATATGGGGGAGGGTTCTTATATAAACCATGTTTTCACCGAGTGACGTCACTGCGTTTCACAGAATATACCACTTCCGAACCGAATGCACGAGCAGCCAAATCCTCTATACATGCCATCATAAGGGTATGTCTAACATACACGTAGTATTGTATTTTCTCGCGTACTGAATTTCATGGCTCGGACTTCATGTGGACACTAGTGCTAATGACAACCCATTTTGCCTTTCCAACGATGCCACATTTATATTAGCTTAATTATAGACACCATTATTTATCTGTAAGATAAGTCTGCCGCAAGAGTTATTATTAAAAGAAATATTCACAGAGTGGACAATGCATGAAACTGTGGTAATCATTGTAACTATTTCAGGTTTGCTCCAAAAACAAAAATCTGCATATATACGATGAGTGCTAAACAAAACGTTGCTAGTGTATCATTACTGAATATATTCAAACTAATTATTCATAACATAAGCAAACAATGTAGTGATGAAATATATCACATGGAATAAAAATGCATTCTCTTCTCTGAATACAGATTGTTGTAGATAATTCTGAAATATCAATGGCGAAATTGCAAAACTTTTATGAAACAATTCGATTTTAATTGCGCAAAAATGGTGACACGAGTGGTGCATTTTATCATGCTGTAGCGCAGGACTGCATCATCATTTACAACTGCTGTGTGGTCACATAACAAATAGAATACTATCGCTAGAAAATAATATAATGCGCCACTCCTGTTATTATTTTTTGCACGGAAAAGATAGTTTGCACTTTCGTCATGTGGTTTAGATTTATCAAAAGCGCAACAACTCTGAATTGATCCAGCAATTCAAAGATTACATCCATGAAACTAGCAGTGGGACATTGCAGCAAACAACTGAAAGCGGACGCCGTGGCAACAAAAAACAAAAATATTTAGAAAGCTAACACTGCGCAGTGGCAAGCATATCAAACGAGTTTAAGCAACAAAGATAATATAGCAGAACATGTGTGATACAATGTTAAAATAAATGTCAATTATCAATAAAATATAAAATAAAATAATAATCAAATATATAATAATACTGTAAGTGCCCAACTGTGAGGAAAAGGAGGAGAGCGTCCATGTATCATCTTCCCTGTGCAATGCCAAACACTGAGGCTTGAATGATGTTTGGTGGACATAGGCTGAGCGGCCTGGCCATGCTCACACATACATGGATGCAGACAGGGACAGGTCAGAGGTCATGGATGCAGACAGGGACAGGTCAGAGGTCACACTGTTGCATCATATAATTTAGAAGGTGGAAATATCCAATCATATTTCAATGGTAACCCTTAGAGTGCTGAAATATATTTTTTTTTAACGTGGAGAATAAATTTGTTTTTCAATTTAAAAACACCATAGGTGTCTTGGTTTTTAGCTCTTTCCGCTTCATTTTAATACATATGTTTTGGGTCTACGGGTGTTATAAATAACGGGGACGCCTGTTCATACCATATTTGGGAGGAAATATATTCTAGAATGCACCATTGGATGCCTCAGATTGCGCCGGCCATATTGTATATAAATTGTTGAAAAATCGGCGCCCAGCACTTGCACTTCAGGTTTAACATTTTCAAGCCTGAATTTACCATTGTCATCTTCATCCACTACAAGCCGCGAATTGCTATCGCAATTCTCGACTTGTAGTGGACGAAGATGATTTGAAGTGGGTGAAATATTGAAGAAAATTGCCATGTTTTGGTAAACCATTCTCATGGCATTGTTCATTTTATTACCCTTGGTTGTAAGAAAATTAAGTCTGTTTTCAGGGATGTAAAATGATGCTTTAATGCATCGTGAGGGCTTAAAGGGTTAAATACATAGACGCTCTGTTCCCCCCCCCTATTTTGACGAGCCTGTGTACGCTGTCATACAAAGACAAACAGATGTAAGTGCTCAGCTTTAATATAAGCAGCTACTGCTGTCTGCCATTGTACAGCAGAAGAAACCATGATTGACAACACAACGCACATTGTAAGTCATTTTGACGTAGAACACTTTAAATATTCTCAACCCCCAAGTGTCATAAATGGTGATATTTATGCCTATCAGTTTGCATTGAAATGTGAATGATTTGTTGTGAAGAAAAAATATATTTCAATAAAAATACAATTCAGCAGGGACTTTCAACATCACCTGGTGGTAAACGTGGGATATTGCTGAACAAAACAATGCAATTTTTTTTGGAATAATGTAGGAATTTAATCATGTAAACCGATTTGACTAACTATAGATTATATCCAGCCATCCAGCAAATAAGAACATTGGCCTAATTTTGATTTATTTCTATGTCAACGCTTCTGACATTGACCCAGTATTGAAACAATATTGTCCCAAAACTACTGGTCAATAGAATGGTGACTAGAATGAAATGGAAAATTGAAAAAAAGTAAATAAAGGTTTCTTTAATCCGGCTTAAATACCACCATTTGTGTCATTTAGCATTCAGATTTAATGGCATATTGAGCTCTAGCAGGCATAGTGTATTTTGCGCCACTTAAAGTTGATCTATCACCCCTTATATGGTATGAATAATTATGCCCTTATATGGGGTGATTGGGTATCATGTGACCCTCTCAGAGGGTCACATGATAGCCAACCACCCCATATAAGGAAACACTTGTGCCCCATCTTGTGGCAACTTTGATTTATTTGTCACAAATGTATTCATACTATATAAGGAGTGATAAATCACCTTTAAGTGAGTGTCACTCACGACACTCTGGCAGCTAGAGCTCGGTATGTAGGTGTACATAGACTAGCATAGGTCATTGCTATAGTTTATATCAGTGCTGCCGTAGTGAGCAATACGAAGTTCCGCAAAAATGGAATGGCATATTTCATCATATGGAAGGTGTGAAGCCAAAATGGCTGCCAGAGACCCAGCCTGGCCTATATAAAAATGAATTGGGTCAAGTCAATGCATCATCAAAATATTTTTAAAATAACACAAAATCTTCATATAAAAATGCGCCCTCTCAAATCATCATTAGTGACGACATTTTTGTGTGAAACTGACGTCACAGTTAATGCTAGTTGATGTTCATGACGTCATAGTCTATGAGCTCATTTGACGTGTATAATCATGACTTTTGATTTTTGATGGCGTCACCATTTGCGTTCACTGTCTTGCTGTGTCACATTCACGATGACATCCTATGTGACAGTTCAGGTAGAGGTCTCTCAGACCTGGTGTATTTTTGGCAGTTTATGGTATAATCATTCATTGACAGCTGCTAGTAAGATTGTGTTTTAAGCTCGGCCCAGCTAGTCGGGTGGTGTTTGGGGCATCTCCAGGACATGTGTGTAATCATTCCATGACAGCTGTAACAGTTGCTGTGGTTGCAGGCAGTCTGACCGCCTCTCCTGTGGTTAGATGTCATAGATTAGAGACGCATCATTAGATATCGGGGGGGGGGGGGTGGGATGGCGCCTAGAGATTTTGTTGGCTTCACATTTTTTTCATCATCAATTCCGTCAACAAACTTTTATTTTCTGATCATATTTTCATCAATTTTATTTCTGGCTTTTGTGGCGACAACCTTTTTTTCATATTTCTTCTCCCTGTGGTTAGATTAGTTGATGGTGGTCTATGGTGTTTACAAGGTGCTAGGATGGTGGTTTATGGTGTTTTGCTGGTGTCGTTTTAAGGTGTTTTAGTTAGCGGCATTTCCCAGATATGACAGCTGTGACAGTTTCTGTGGTTTCTGATAATCAGCCCACCTCTTCTGTATATAGATGATAGTTGATGGTGGTTTATGGTGTTTTATGGGTGCTTATGGTGTTTTGATGGTGTCGTTTTAAGGTGTTTTAGGTAGCGGCATTTCCCGGAAATCAGTATAATCATTCCATGACAGTTGTTGTGGTTGAGGGCAGTCTGCCGCCTCTCCTATGGATAGATGGTATAGATAAGTTGACGGTGGCTTATGGTGTTTTATGTTCTGGCTTATGGTGTTTTATGGGGATGATCCGCTCTAGTTATGGTGTTTTAGGTAGCGGCATCTCCCAGATATGAGTATAATCATTCCGTGACACTAGTGACAGTTGCTGTGGCTTCTGATAATCAGACCGCCTCTCCATCCTCTGCGCCTCTGTACTACACTGTGTCTCCATGGTAGGTTTGAGGTACGCTTCCTCCTCGGGCTCCTCATCTGGCTCGTCATCTAGTACCTCACTCTCTTCTATTGTCTTTCCTGAAGGCACTGTCCTCTCTATGGGAGGGTGGGCTTTCTTATGTCTGTAAAATCAAAACACAGAAATGGTGAGATTCATAAATGGTGACTACGTTAGTTTTTCTTTTTTTTATTCGCACTTGTGTAGTTTTTAGAAGAAACTGTGTTGAATCTATGAAACTACTAGAAAAACATGAGTCCCCAGCAAATTTCGATGGAAATGTTCTTCGAATACATGGTGATTTTCTTTAATTTATCACCCACTTCAAGTCATCTTCATCCACTACAAGTCGAGAATTGCGGCAGCAATTCGCGGCTTGTAGTGGATGAAGATGACAATGGTAAATTCAGGCTTGAAAGGGTTAATAAATGTCGACTTAAATTCGTACTTAAATCTTTGAAACTACTAGAAAAGGATGTTCTGTGGAACATGAGAGTCCCCAGCAGCGGTGCACAATATTGAAAATGGTCAGCCAAACCGAAGTGCAATGGAGAGGCTTCACTCTGGACGAACCGCCTGCGTACACGGTGTCCCCTATACCAGGTTAGTATGCTTGATTACGATGGCGATCACTGGCACTAGCCGAGTGTGTGCAAACAAAATATGGTTCATAGAAAACCCGTGGTATTTGCTAATTAGCATGATAAATCGAGCCAGAAGTTTCAAGTACATTATCAAGACCATTGCCAACTACAGTATAGCGTTTGTAGACCGCTCTCTGTTCGTATTCGCCTACAATCATGCTAACAATTTTCGAAATGCAACAGTATAGAGTCCCCTCACAGAGTGGGGGAATTAAATAACGATTTACCGTTTCACAGCTGAGTAGTGACAGATACTCGATATATGCATGATAGATGCGTATGCACCAATTATAATATGTCCAAAAGTGTAGTGCGTTCAAATGTTAAAGGTACAGTGATAAACCATTGTCAAAGTATTAGGGAATGATGGTTAACAGGGTGACTAGCTTACCGTTTGACGAGCACTATGCCAAGGACGACTACAGTAAGGCAGACAATGATGGCGACACAGGTGACGATGGCAGCAATCACAGCTAAGACAGAAAAATAAACACGGTTATAGTTGTCGACAAAGTAGGGTTATTGACAAAATAAGCAGCTTTATCAACAAAGTAAGGTGGGTTATCGGCAAATACACCCTGCTGCTGCTGCTGAATTGTTTCCTTTAACCCTTTGACCGCCAAATTATTCAATTTGAATTTTCACTCATTTGAAGTTGTGTCTCGCTGACGCGATCCACAACTGCAAGTGAGTGAAAATTATTCAGATTTGACAAAATAGAGGTCAATTGTTTTCAAATATTGCTGATTGATGTCACATTTTATCATTAACATGGTTGAAAGGTAGTACTTAATGTGCTAATAAAAAATGAAAACCTGAGTATATGCGACACCGGCGGTTAAAGGGTTAAAGCTGGAATTGCTGACGCGAATTCCAGCTTCAAATGACGAAAAATGTGTATATTTATGAAAAAATGGCCAGACCGCAAATTGAATTGTTTGATAATAGGAACTTAGCATCTATCACAAACTTTTATGGATTTCAGTGGCATTTAATTTGGTCTGAAACTCGCTTGAAACAAGCTTAATAATATCCAATTTTCTAACATATAAAAGTGCAATATAACCCTTCCAAAACAGAGACTTGCAGCATCAAACCCTTTTAGAGAACATCAACTTTGCAGAGAATCTCACAATAATAAGTTCAGAATAATTACCTTTAGGGAGCTTTCCTCCTGGTCTCCCTCTATGCTGCTCTGGAGCAGGAACATCTAACAGAACATAGGCGTTCAACTGAGTAACGTCACCATAACATTCATTATCAATTCAACTAATTATATGGGGTCTAAATATTACTTGGTAGCACGACGTAATCTAATTTTGTAAATTTTTGAAATTAAATATTCATCTACATATTTTCTTGTCAAAAATCAACATAGTTGTGTATAATTTAAACACATCTTTATTTATTTGTATGCTTATGCTTCAGTTGGAACAGAATATCAAATTAAAATACATCTTCCATTTGCTAAAATTGCTAAAAAAAACATTGAGCTTCAAATGAGTGCAAACTACTAACTGGCAGCTCCCCACTGGGCACACGACGTTGAATGTCACAAGAAGGTCGTGTGCCCAGTGGGTCAGCAGGAAAACAACTTACAGTCTGAACAGTTGCCAATATCGCCCACCCAGGTATTAGCTACACAGTTCATTCGCCAGGTGTCGTCTGAGCCGTTACAGCCAATGGTGATATCATTGTTTTCCCGCCTAAACCAGGCGTTGCCTGACAGCTTGGGATCCGGGCAGCCAATAACTGTGAAACATAAAAGGTTTAGATTTTATATAAAAGAATAAGAGAATATAATATAAGAGAAGAACATATTTAACCTATTCAGTGCGGAGATCGTCTTTATACGTCAGAATCTGACGTATGGATCGTCTTTATACGTCAGAGTCAGCCGTCTGTAGACGTCAGATTCTGACGTATAAAGACGATCCCAGCACTGAAAAAATTAAAATATTTATAATGACCATAGACCCATAACTTAGGTATTCGAATGAACTGGAAAGAGCTAGCTAAGACATTTATGCTTATTTCAAATTGAAAAAACCCTTTATTCTCCATGTTTTAAACAAAACTAATTCAGCGTTGTAGGCCTAAGTGTTAGTAGGAAAAGGATGGCGACTTGGTCATTTTTGTTGCATGTACCACTCATTTCAGTGGCACATACAACAATGTGGCGGTCATTAGATATTTGGGCAGCTAATAACTGTGAAATATATACTAGTAAGGCGTAGCCAATGTGATCTCCATATTTCATAAGAAACATACTTTAGATGAACAAATGAAATGAAATGAATCGGGCTTTAGGCCACTTTTGTGCTAATATAGGATAACTGGGCCAGGAGAACTTCCTGAGGATGGTGAGATGAATGAGATGACACTGTCCTCCAGACACAGGAATCGAAATTCGTACCCTTGCGGTCTGAGGCCGAGCACGCTACCTCTTGATCACGGAGGCTCCCCACAATACTGAAGTTTACACGTGGATGGGGGAGAAATATTTTTGTTTCTTCCAAACCGCTGAGACCGGGAACCGAACCCCAAACTGTAGCGTGAAAGGCACCGGTGCTAACCACTACCCTAGGGCCCCCGCCCTTTAGATGGACAAAGCCGCGTTTTAGTAATATTTGTTCAACAATTGACAATAAATGTCATGTGCAACCGTTGGGTGAAATAATAATCAATATATGTGATAATCATTACGTATAGGATAAAGCCCGAGGAGCTCTGTGGAAAAGGCCGAGGCCGAAGGCCGTGGCCTTTTCCACAGCTAAGAATGTAGAGCTCCGAGGGTTTTAACTGACTTAAAACACATCCGAATATAATGAGAATACCTCTTAATCAACAGTTCGGTCGCGCCTGACTGATTATAGTACCATAGGCCTACCATGTTAATTGGTCTGTACTTGATCAACAATAACTCTCCATTCCTGGCTTAGAATGTAGTGGTCGGACAATGAAAATAATGTAGTGGTGTGTTTTAAATCATTCTTCTAAGTTTCAGTGCTGCAATCGATTTTTTACATCAGATTCTGACGTCAAACTTCACTTAAAGGCACAAACAGAATATATGAATGATCTCTGGTTACACTTCAGATTAACCATAATGGTTAATCTGTGTTTACACTGACCATTATAATTGAGCAGGAAATAGTTAGGCTCCCTCTGCCTCGATGCTTCTATTCGCACCTCCACCCTGTTGCCATTAGAGAGGTATATATGATGCTCTCTCTGCTTGCCTCCGCAGATCATGATGTCCTTATATGGTGTGTTCTCGTGGATCATGGCGTACCTCTCACACACCTCCATGTTCTGGTAGTCTTCATAGCCTCCACGATAATTACGACTGTGAACAGAGAAACACAAACATTATATTACGACTACAATCTAGTAGTCCTCATACCCGCCACGATAATTACGACTGTGAACAGAGAAACACAAACTATTACGACTACAATCTAGTAGTCCTCAAAGCCTCCACGATAATTACGACTGTGAACAGAGAAACACAAACTATTACGACTACAATCTAGTAGTCCTCAAAGCCTCCACGATAATTACGACTGTGAACAGAAAAACACAAACATTATATTACGACTACAATCTAGTAGTCCTCAAAGCCTCCACGATAATTACGACTGTGAACAGAAAAACACAAACATTATATTACGACTACAATCTAGTAGTCCTCATAGCCTCCACGATAATTACGACTGTGAGCAGAAAAACACAAACATTATATTACGACTACAATCTAGTAGTCCTCATAGCCTCCACGATAATTACGACTGTGAGCAGAAAAACACATTATATTACGACTACAATCTGGTAGTCCTCATACTCTCCACGGTAATTACGACTGTGAACAGAGAAACACAAACATTATATTACGACTACAACCAGAATAACAAACAACATATGATACAACACACGGTACCGCGCGATTTGCAGCATTACCTGGTGAATGCGGTGGCAATTTGTGTTGCAACAGGTCCCGATATTGAAAAATGTTCTTTTCTCAGTCCTTAGTAACGAAAATGCCCCCAAAACAAGAATATTTTGCAGAATAAGAACGTTTCACATCTATTTTTGCAATACAAACATTATATTAGTAACGAATATTCCCCAAAACAAGAATATTTTGCAAAATATTTTTGCCCTCTTTTAAAATTATTTTACACTTTTCGGTATACCTGGGTCCAGCCACGAAAATGAAATAAATAATTAGACAAAATGGCGAATTTCTATTTGATACCCCAGGGTACGGTGTTGTGCATCATATTATGACTATGATATTATAAATACTTTTACTCTCACAGTGCGGAGATCGCCTTTAGACGTCAGAAATACTTTAGACGTCAGAATATGATGTCTATGTTAGACGTCAGAATCTGATGTCTACAGATGTAGGATTCTGACGACTAAAGCCGATCCCTGTGCTGTAATGGTTAATCCGTTTAATTAGCTGAGCAAATTCCTGTTAATAGGAATGACGTGTGTATTGAAACATCAAGATTCGCAAAAGTTTCTTCTCAAATTAAACAAATATGAGTAACCATGAAGATCAAAGGGTTTCTTTTCAATTTGAAATCATCATATATGTCTTATTCAGCTCTTTCCGATTCATTTGAATACCTATGTAAGGGGTCTACGGCCATTAAAAATATTTTTACTCTAACAGTGCGGGGATCGACTTTAGTCATCAGAATCTGAAGTCTACAGACGTCAGATTCTGACTAATATGACTAATTTTCACCCACAGTCACCCTTCATAGTCATAGCAGGGCTGTAGCCACGGGATACTGATTACCACGGTGTGTGGGCGGTGGGGTTGTCTAGGGGGGTATGGGGGCATGCCACCCCCCCCCTGACGAAAATTCGAAATTTGCCATTTCAAATTGTGCATTCTGGCATTCTACAGCCCTGCATAGTCAACAGTCATGGTCAACAGCAGCCCTTGGCTTACACTACAGGCTGCTGGTGGCCATGACGGTTGTTTGACATTGCTGGTGGGCCGCCAAAATAGCACAACGCCCTCCTAAATCATGCTATTGTTATTAGTACCATATTTGAAGTCAGTTATGCTGATGTTGATTCTCTGGCCGGGTTGACCCTCTATCAACCAGGGGGTCTCACTCGTGCCACACCATGTTTTCCGCGAGATCTCGCTGGCGAGAACTCACGGAGAACATAGTGTGGCACGCCCTCATAGATCATGCTATTGTTATATTACCATACCTGAAATCTGTTATGCTGATGTTGATTCTCTGGCCGGGTTGAGCCTCTATCAACCATGGGGTCTCACTCGTGCCACACCAAGTTCTCCGCGAGATCTCGCTGGCGAGAACTCCACTCTCTTGTGTCACACGTACAAAGTCATGACCTTGACATTGGTTCACGTCACCTGATATAACTACAAGAATAGAAACAAAACAGACTTGAGTAAACGGTTATTTATTTATTAATCACACATTGAATCATGTTTGATACATAGCTGCCTTGACACACCCCTGACACATAAAGCGCCGTTTAGCCACCCCTTACACATATCTAGTTGTCTTGACATACCCCGGACCCACCCCTGAAACAAATTTGACATGTTTATAACCAGCGTAGGGCAAGCTTACTTTTGACGCATACATAGTCCAACAAACAAGATACATTGATGAATTTGACCTGTACCTTTGACACATTAAATGGCTGCTTCGAATTATCTTTCACACAGATATAGCTGGCTTCTCCTCACCTGTGACCAGATGTTTATGTTTCCTCACTGGAAACATGCTGGAAAATATACATCTGCTTATCGAATAGTTTGACCTACCCATGACACATATATATATATTTCAGTTCTAAGCACAGTTCTTCATCTTCTAGTATCCTATCGGGGATCTCTATAGAGCATTAATTCCTTCCAGAGCACCTTTTCTGAGTAGCTAGCTAGTTTGACTTACTTTTGACACATTTATAGCTGGCATGACCTACCTTTGACACATTTATAGCTGGCTTGACCTACTTTTGACACATAAAAAGTAGGTCAGTGATTTTCACTACGAGACGTATCGGTATCAGCCCATATCACACTCTGTGCAGTGATTTTCACTACGAGACGTATATCGGTGACACACTTATAGCTGGCATGGCCTGCCTTTGACACATTTATAGCTGGCTTGACCTGCCTTTTTACCACATTGTTATAGCTGGCTTGCCCTACCTTTGACACATTTATAGCTGGCTTGACATGCCTTTTTACCCCATTGTTATAGCTGGCTTGACCTACCTTTGACACATGTATAGCTGGCATGACCTGCCTTTGACACATTTACAGCTGGCTTGACCTGCCTTTGACACATTTATAGCTGATTTGACCTAACATTGATACACTTATAGCTGGCTTGACCTACCATTGACACATTTATAGCTGGCTTGACCCACCTTGGACACACTTACAGCTGGTTTGACCTACCTTTGACACACTTATAGCTGGCTTGTAGATATGACTTCAGCTCCAGACATGGCTCCTCGTCTTCCAGTATTTTATCAGGGATGTCTATGGAGCACTTCCTGCGACCAGAGCATCTTTTATCCATGATGTCCAGCACGTTTTTCTTGCACCCTATGAACCCCATGTCTATCTTCACACAGTCGCCCATCCTCATTCTGCCGTAGAGCGCTGACGTCATGAGAATCACCTCGTCCGCCAGGCAGTTAGCGTTAAACGTCTCCTCATGACAGTAATCAACTGTATCTGAAAACATAAAAAGGAATATGTATCACATTCAGCACTGTGGTTTTCACCATGAGACGCATATGACGTATACCGGTATCAGCCCATAATATCACACACTGTACAGTCGTTTTCACAATAAGAATTATATCAGTTTCGATCAGCCCATTCGCACTCTGTTCAGTAGTTTTCACTATGAGACGTATATCGCTATCAGCCCATAACACACTCTGTGCCATGGTTTTCACTGTCCGACGTATATCGGTATTAGCCCGATTTACACTCTGCTCAGTGGTTTTCACTATGAGACGTATATCGGTATCAGCCCAATTCACACTCTGTTCAGTGGTTTTCACTATGAGACATATATCGGCATCAGCCCATATCACACTCTGTTCAGTGGTTTTCGCTGTGAGACGTTCATCCGTATCAGCCCATATCGCACTCTGTTCAGTGGTTCTCGTTATTATGAGACGATATCGGTATCAGCCCATATCACACTCTGTTCAGTGGTTTTCACTATGAGACGTATATCGGTATCAGCCCATACCACACTCTGTGGAGCGGTTTTTCACTATGAGACGTATTTTATGTATATATCGGTATCGGCCCAAGCCACTCTCTGTTCAGTGGTTTTCGGTATGAGACGTAGGCCTATATCGGTATCAGCCCATATCACAATCTGTACAGTGGTTTTCACTATTAGACGTGTATCGGTATCAGCCCATATCACACTCTATCCAGTAGTTCTCGCTATGAGACATATATCGATATAGCCCATATCACACTCTGTGCAGTGGTGTTCCCGTATATCGGTATCAGCCCATATGGGAGGTATATCATTTATAAAGATACATTTAAAGCTGGAAATTGCGTTAGCAATTCCAGTTTTAAATGAATGAAAAATAAAAGCAAACAACTCAGCACGTGACCAGAAGAGCTAAACGTATCATGACAAGAATCTGGTGCAAACTTTGATTTACTCCAGTGGTACCTCCAATTGCAACTGCAAAGACAAACCGCAGTAGCTGCTTACATGGATAGTAAGCAGTTGCTGCTGATTATCTTTGCAGAATAGATGGCAGAAGAAAGACAAACAGAAGTAACTGCTTACATGTAATCAGTTACTGTTGTTTATCATTGCATGGCGGTTAGTAGGCTTATGCCATTACTGCAGCTCAAGCGGTCAGTATGTCATTACTCGATGGCAGAAGAGAATCCTGCAGCTCAAAGACAAACAGCAGTAACTGCTTATTTTTCTAAGTAAGCAGTTACTGCTGTTTGTCTTTGCCCGGCGGTCAGTATGCCAGTACTCGATGGCAGAAGAGAATCCTGCAGCTCAAAGACAAACAGCAGTAACTGCTTACCTGAAAAGCCAGCAGCTACTGTTGTTTGCCTTTGATTGGAAATGTAAATCAACTGCTTTGTATGTGCAAAAAATAGAGTAGAATATTCGAATTTACGTCCTATCATGACAAGAATAAACTCTATCTGCAAACAGGACAATTCTCCAATACAAACCCAGAAACGTTCACAAAAGTTCAGTAAGTATTTCGGAAATTTGACATGTAATCCAAGTGGGAGATTTAAATTATTGGGTCTATAGATTCACGAAATAAGTAAGAGTTTAGCACACGGAAATCTTCACCCTCGCAGCCAATTTACTATTGGGTCAATCACAAAGGCAGTTTAGCAAACTGGTTAGCAAAAATTACGAAAAAACAGCAGTATTCAGTCAGATTTATGACTATTCAGATCATTCCAGCAAACTCAAGTCGAAGCTGACCCCAAAATTCTTCATTTGAAGCTGGAAACCCCTCTGACCGCCTTCTGGAGCCACCACTGCCCACAAGAACAGTGAGCAAAATCAACGTCAGGGATGCTGAAAGCTTCCCCAGTCAGCACTCCACATTGAACAAATGCTAACGTTCGTACCGTAAGGCAGGGGCGGCTACAGGGTAGATGCTTCATGGGGACCAAAGTTTTTTTTATTTGAAATCATCATAAAGCTTAATTAGATTTGTTCTGCTTTATTTGAATACATGTGTTATATGGGTCTACGACTATTATAATGTGTGTTTTTTTCAGTGCGGTGATCGCCAGATTCTGACGTCAAAAGTCAAAAGGGTTAATTACCCTTCATTGCTGAATTGCTCGTCACTATTTTTCATTCATTTGAAGCTGGAATTGGTAACGTAAAATCCAGTTTAAATGACGAAAAATATATTTTTATGAAAAATAAACATCTATTATTATCTGTGGCGACAAAATGAGCAATATTCTGATCATCACAGCAAAATTAGGCCTAATCGGTCTGACTAGGCAACATGTTTGTTTGAAACCGCTGGAAAAATAGTCATCAAATTCACACAAAGTTTGACTTGCCTTCCAGGATACGATGGAAAACCCTCTGGATCCTCCCCTGAAAGGGACGCTGGAAATGCAGAGCACGTGCGTTTTTTACGAGACAAAAATGCTCAGGAATTATCTCCCGCGTGTTTGCCCGGCCTCTCTCACGTGCGTCTCCATGGCAACCCGGAGAATGACGTCAGAGGCGGATAGCATGCAGGCTTTCTGCGTTATCTTGTTTACTCCCAGGGGCTGATCCAGGATTATAAAAAGGGGAGCACTTTAAAAATCGACTGTTTCAGAAATAGCGTGTTTTCATGACATGTGAAGGGTTTTCAGATAGTGAAGAAACAGCAGGGGCCATCCCACACAGAATCTTAAAAATAAGATCATCTTAACTTTCTCTTATTTGCATTAGAATGTTAAGATCATCTTAACTTTTCTAATGCAAATGAGAGAAAGTTAATATGATCCTAATTTTAAGATGTTTAACGGTAGTGGGATAGGCCTCTTTCTCGCTACCGCGACCAACAACTTCAAGTAAGTGGAACTTAGGCCTACTATTTTAGTGGTTTGGACGGTGTAGGATTTGTAACTGCAGCCTAAAGCAGAGTCCATCCCACTTTTATGAGTCATTCGATATCATATAGATAACATTATTTTTAAGATATTGGGCTATCAATGACATTATTTTTTCCGAAAATATGGGTGTGTCGGTGAACCAAAATAAGCAAAAATAGAAATTCAATTTCTCCCAGAATATTTGTCTTATTTTTAAGGTTGCAGTCATTCAGCTAGCCTACTCTTGTCCCGTCAAAGGGAGAAAAAATGTTCAGTATCGCATGGCAAGGTAGGCTACTACACAATTCTGCCCATTTGCTAATAAAATTTGTAATTGATGAGCAAAATATTAGGCCCTATGTATCAACGATAATAAGGATGTCTAGCAAGTTACGACTTGGAAAAGAAAACTGCTAATCAATAATGTTTAAGCAATTTTTCCCCGGCCTCGCTATATTTATCCCCCAAAACACCAGACATTAGCGGGATAGGCCTCATGAAAACAACGCGCCCGTTATTGAGATACCAAGGCCACCTGGGGAATATGTAGGCCTATAGGCTAAACTAAAGGGCCGTTCAACAATTTCGTAACGCTTATAGAGGGGGAGGGGAGTTGAGGGATGCGTTTCGGAGGAACGTTAAAAAGCGTCACGAGGGAGAGAGAGAGGGAGGCCAAACATCGTCTAAAAAAGCATTACGTAATTATGCCTAATTATTGAATGGCCCCAAATAGGCACTGGAGTGGACAAGGTGGCTTTATTTAGATTCATTTTCATCCAAGTGGCATCCATGTTTTTTTCTAAAATATCGGTGTCGCACTTGGTTTCTGCACTGAGGTGCTCACCTGTCCTGGCTCGACCCAGCAAACACGATATGTTCAGCCCATGTTGTTTTAATATTGGCCCATCGTCTGCGACGCTGGCCCAATATTAAAACAACAATGCCTGAACGCCCTGTGCTTGCTGGTACCCCTCTCACCTGGTGATGTTTGACATTTAGTCTGATCCAGAGAGGTGACCAGGCACACAAGCACGTGTCATGTGCTGGACACGTGACGTGCACTGTGACGTCACAGCTCGTGCCGCGCACACTCATCCAGGCACGTGTTTACAGATAGCTGGATCAGGAGGGGGGGGGGGTGTCAATACTCATCCCTGTCAAACACTCACAGCCAGCTAATAGGGCGTGTTAGTCTCGTTTGACATGGGATCCACTTCCGGGTCCAGGTCGCCCAACCACGGAATTTCTGAGCCATATGGACAAAATTCAGTTTCGCAGTGTTCTGTGGTGCCGTTGTTCAAGTTCAATTTTCTCACTATCCTGACAATTTGTATTGTTGTTGACTAGTCCCATCAACGAACATAGAATGTGTGAGAGAAGTAACAAGTATATAGTCTCAGGAGAGTGTTGTTTCATCTTGTAAGACTAATTTGAATCCGAAGTTTGTAAAATGCCGGTACCTCGTCTCGACACGGTTTTTTCGGTTATTGGGTACCTGCAGTCTAACCCTCAATGACGGGATATCGGAGATCTGTTAAATATGACACCTCCCAATTTCAATTCCTCACACAATTCTCTTCCGTCCCGATGCAATTTGTTCACCATATCCGTAAAAATATAGACATGGTAGGGTTAATTTGCCACCTCTTTGGTCCACGGATTGGAGCAGTCATAATTCCAAGCGAGGTCCAAGACTTTCATTGCAACATTTACAGTGATCTCGCCCTAAATTATACAGGAACACAATGTTGAGTGTTGCTTTTGTTATTAGAGAGCGAGACCAGTCAGTAACCACAACAACAAAGCTATGAGTGACCTGTGACGTCACAATGCATGATATATGTGATCATGCATGCACGCACTGAGCATGTTACATGTAGCCTACCAATATAGTACCATGGCATGGGCATGGTGAGCAGCTGGTGAGTGTGACAGTCATAGAAATGTATCATTTATGAGCTTGATGGATTGTATGATAATGTTCTATGGTGACAGTACTGTCAGCAGTCACCACTTGTGGACTGCCTGGCACTGGCCACAACACATTCGAGGCTCAAGCTAGAGTCTAATTATTAAATTAGCCCGAAAAAGCACAAAAAACAGCAACCCCCATCTCCCCCCTTTCTTCAGAACCTGTATGCGCCCCTGGCCCTGAAATAATCGTAATCATGAACATTGCCAATATTTTTTTCATGTAGGCTATACATTTTTCGGGACAATATTCCACCAAAATATTTAAGAGTGAAATTATTATTTGTAGGTCCTTCTGTAAAACTGTCAATATTAATCTAGATATATAGTCTAGCTAGATTATCTGATTCTTGTAAAGTCTCATATTTAATAAAATTCTGGTGTGAAGGGGTTAAACCCCCTCGCATTTCCGTCAGTGTGATGGCAGGCTACTATGATGGTTTACTTAGGCCTACATGGCCTGTAGGCCCAGAATAGATAGGTCTACATTCATAACATAATTATATTAGTGCATGATACAAAGTCCACCAATGACAATGTACAAGACCCCCCCCCCCTTCAATATAGTCTAATATTTTTAAAATTAAAATGTTTTATTTTGCTGTATTATACTCTGTCTGTATAGACTAAGACCACTGGTGTAAATCAGCTTTTCGTTGATTATCATGATTTATACTCAGTCAATTATCTAGACCCCTACCGTTTTTCATGAAATGTCGTAAAGATTATTTCCCAATAATTTGGCAGACATCTAACCATATCTGTTCACTTAATTTTTTTTATTGTGAGACAGGCCTATAGATGCGTTGGGTCTACCCTAGAATGTCATCGAAACCGACATTTTTCATTTTTTTACATTTTAATTTTTGCTTTGTAGCCTATGTTGACGTAGTTTTTAAGTCATGCGGGCCTATTACTAATTAAGCCTACAGGACTTAAAATTGTAAAGACACCGTTGTTGGCTAGGTAATGCAATAATAAAATAGACTATGTACAGGTAGCCTACTAAAATAATTGTAGATCTAGGCCTAAATAACAAGATAATACAAGATAATACAAAACTTGTCTATATATTAATCTAGACCACAAGATATAATAAATAGCATTATTTAGGTCTAGGCTACCCCCATGCTCCGTCTGGTGGATAAGCATTGGGGGGGGGGGGGGTTGTCGTTTCAATAATTTAACACTAGGTCTAATGCTTATTTTGAGATTTATCCCCCACGTCTTTGTAGGTATTTTTATAGTTATTTTGACCACGCTCCGTAACGCATCCCTTATAACCCCCCTCTCCAAGCGTTACGTAATTGTCGAACAGCCCCATGTAGTCTAAATTATATATAGTCTATCCCTGAATATTTATTTTAACCGTTTCTAACTAACCCTAGGGCTAGGCTATTTGAAGTCCTTACAAAAATATAGGCATTGAAATGAGTAGTCCTAAATCTATAGAACCATGGTCCGGATTAAAACTCTCATTTATAATCCATGATAGAACTATAGACTATAGAACCAGGGGCGGATCCAGGATTTTAAAAAGTTTTTTTTTGAAAATTTAGGGGACTTTTTAACGAATTTGGCGCCCCCCCCCCCTTTGGATCCGCGCATGAGAACTATAGTCTAGACTATGGTTTTAACCTTATGATCTACTGTAGGCCTACTGTCATAACTGTAGTCTTAGAATTAGTCCAGTTATTTTTTATCTCATTATGACGTCACGGCATATTTTAAGTCTACAATCAGTCATGCACTGTCTATATAGACCCTATACCGGTACTGAATTTAACTTTTCTGGTCTGATTATTAGGTACAAATTGGTCCCTCCAGAATTGGAGTTATGTCAAATTGTTAAACTAACGACAACTATCTGGGTGAGTAGAAAATTCTGTGCTGTAGATCAAGCCATAACATGACAAAAATGGGCGTGGCCTGTAGTCATGACAGACTGTTGAAGTCAGTGAATGTAAGGGTGTCCCGTCGTCGGCGAGTGTAAACAACGCCAATCACCCGGTTCAGGGACCAACTTCACAGCCTAAATAAACACAGATATATTGAGCTGTTATACTACACCCGCTATTATTTTGATCTATAATTACCATTATTTACAAAAAATAATCTGCCAGGTATAAATATATTGTTTATCGTGCTCTAATAAGGAACGCAAACTTGTACACTTCAAAAGTTGTAACATGATTACAGTGGGAAAAAGCACGTGTTTTTACCGGCTGAGCCAAGTGGACCCGGAAGTAGCGTATCTCGCCAAATCCCGCTACAAATCTACAAGACTAACACGCCCTATAGGAGAAGTTAACCCAATACTGGTTTGCTGTTGGACCAAAGTCGCAGACGTTGGACCAACAGTAGACCAGCGTTGGGTTAACGTTTTTTAGACTACTGGAATGGGCACGAAATTCTTTATCAACTCACGGTTGAAACCTAGAACTAGTTTGGTCTTAAACCTGGGCGGGAGTTAAGCGGGATAGGTTGAAATATAGTATGAATGAATGAATGAATGAATGAATCAATCAATCAATCAATCAATCAATCAATCAATCAATCAATCAATCAATCAATCAATCAATCAATCAATCAATCAATCAATCAATCAATCAATCAATCAAACAATCAATCAATCAATCAATCAATCAATCAATCAATCAAGCAAAATTGTTTTTGTGAGGCCACTGTTGCGCACATAGACCTACAAGCTAAACTGGGTCAAAAAAACTCTTTGGGATGGTGATGTGAATCAGAATGATGACACTGCCCTCCAGACACAGGATGCGAAATTAGAGCCCTGGCGGTGTGAGGTCGAGTAGGCTAAACTATCTCTCTCACTCTGACACCTGAAGTTGTGTCTCGCTACCGCGATCCACGGCTTCAAGTGACTGAAAATTACTTGGATTTGTAAATTTAAAGTTACGATAAATTTAAAGCGACACAATCAGTATGAAATCTTCAAAAAATCAGTATTTTCATTTTGGCTTCTTAAAAGGCTTGCCATAAGATGTGAACATGGCCATAGATTAGAATTGCGGAAGTCTTTTAAATTTTGAGCTACTGTGGCAACGTATCAAGTGTACAGAAAGCCCATTTATCAGTTATTACCGTAGGCCTATTTCTTATTTTGGACATGCATGTCCGAAATTAAATCTCGTCCTTATTTCTCGCATGCGCAACACAAAATTTAAAAAAAACTTACGCAATTCTATTGACATATTATAGACTTAGGTCATATCAAGGAGCCAAAATAAAACTACTGTTTTTTCTATTATTTTAGCCTGATTGTGTCGCTTCAACTCTTACAGTGCGGGGATTGACGTAATAGACGTAAGAATCTGACGTCTATAGACGTCTGATTCTGACGTCTACAGTCGATCCCCGCACTGTAAGAGTAATAATATTTATAAGGGCCGTAGTCCCATAACATATGTATTCAAATGAAGCGGAAAGATCTAACTAAGACATTTATGATGATTTTAAATTGGTAAAAACCCTTTAGTCTCCATGGTTTACCCCTTTCAAGCCTGAATTTACCATTGTCATCTTCATCAACTACAAGCCGCGAATCGCTGTCGCAATTCTCGACTTGTAGTGAATGAAGATGACTTGAAGTGGGTTACAAATGAAAATAAATTACCACGTATTGGTAAACCAGTTAAATGGAAATATTCATTCTAAAATCCTTAGTTGTAGGAAAATTAAGTCTGTTTTCAGGGATGTAAAATGATGCTTTAATGCATCGTGAGGGCTTAAAGGGTTAAACAGAAATAATTCCACGTTGTAAGGGTTAAAGCGTTAAGCACCAAAATAGCCGTGTCTAATTTGTTTTGTTAGCTGATCACAGTTATTAGAAATTCTGAGAAACTCATGAACCCTGACCTCCATTGTTTTCACCGAGCTGCCTAATGCAATGAAGTATTGGGGAGGGAGTTTTATATAACCTTGTTTTCACCGAGTGACGTCACTGCGTTTCACAGAATGAAGTATGGGGGAGGGGGTTTTATAGGCCTATAACCTTGTTTTCACCGAGTGACGTCACTGCGTTTCACAGAATGAAGTATGGGAGAGGGGGTGTTATATAACCTTGTTTTCACCGAGTGACGTCACTGTGTTTCACAGAATGAAGTATGGGGGAGGGGGTGTTATATAACCTTGTTTTCACCGAGTGACGTCACTGCGATTCACAGAATGAAGTATGGGGGAGGGGGTGTTATATAACCGTGTTTTCACCGAGTGACGTCACTGCGATTCACAGAATGAAGTATGGGGGAGGGGGTGTTATATAACCTTGTTTTCACCGAGTGACGTCACTGCGTTTCACAGAATTAAACGTAAATATTTGAAAATGTGTATTTTGTCGACACACAACTTCAAGTGGTTGAAAATGTATATTTTCTAATTCAGCGCTTTGTTAATTAATTGCAAAGCCGCAACAGTTTGCTTGCACAAGTGCAAATAAACTTTAGACGATATCAGAGCTGTAGCTGTAGCGGTTAAACCCTGAACACGGCGTAGAGAAAACAAAGATGTGTGATGTGACAAGGGGTAGGGTTAACTCAACTAGCTCGAGGGCTAACGCTCATTTCCTATAAGTTACGAATCACTAGACGTCTAGCAGGCCCGTGCCCAGGAATTTTTGAAGGAAGGAGGGGGGTCGAACTTAGGATCACTGGGGCATTTTAGTTAGACCCCCAGTAAAAGACTGCTTGAATTGATATTTGGTGTGGCAAAATTAAATTATCATTACTGAGACGACGCAGGTTAGGCCTTAGGTGGGTCCATGGAGGGGGGGGGGGGAGGGGTGCGACTGCCTCAACCTTTCCCCCCCCCCCTCCCCCAAATGACTGGTCTAGGCCCCTATTATAATAGAAGATTGCCTACACAGTATTTGAATAAAACTGTATATTCACAATCATCAAAACGTACGAAAAAAATATTTTATTGTGATATGAATTTGTTGTGGCTATAGACGTTCTATTTCAGAAATAAATAGTCAATAGGCTAATTGGGGAGCATTAGTCCCCTGCATTAACATCAACATCAATCGCTATCCGGTACCAAAAGATAGAGCTTGGTAGCGTGCGCACTCATCAAGAGCCTCTCTATACTCATATTCGACCAGGGGCATATTCAGGGGGCATTGGGCCATGACCCTCGCCCCTCAAAACTGATTTTTTCAACAAATGCAAAATAACCCTCGAAAATGAAAAAATAACCTTAAAAATTTCCCAGAACTCTCCTAAGGCAACCTGACAATCTATCAGTTTCTGCCCAGCCAACCAACCCCCGGCCCCCAGACCGCAGCCGTTGTGGATCGTCCTTAAACTGTTTGTAGATATGCCCATGTCTAGATATGCCCCTGTCTGGGACAGGCTTGATTTATAACTGCATAGTACTATATATAAAGTGAGGTCAAACCATCAAACATGAGACGTTGACCAATTAAAAAAAAGTGTTTGTCAAACATTTTTTTTTACCTTACGCATTTCTAGTCCATGGACATGTTCACATATTATGGACATATTAAGAACCAAAAATAAAATTAAGATTTTTTTTATGATTTTAGTCTGATTGTATCGCTTTAAGTCGGCGAAAGAACTCAATTACAATATAGGATCTGAATATAGGCCCTACCCATATTCTACGCGCCTCGTACATTCAGATATACGAATCTATCGAATTCCGTTTTTTCTCTTTTACAGAAGTGCTAGATGAATAACGTGTCTTTTGGCTTTTTTATTTATTCTGCCATCCAAGTCATTCTCAGTAGAATAATCACACTAGGTCTCTATTCAATCCTACATCGATATCATCAGAGTAAAATTCCACTTGCACATAATCCAGGGTTGGCATTGTATAATGCACTCGCTCCTGAACAAGCTCGAGACGTTTACCCATTGCTGTATTAATGTTGGTCCAGCGTCGTAGACGTTGGGCCAACATTAATACAACATTGGTTTAATGTCTCGAGTCTTGTTACCTCAACTTGCGACATACATACACTGGGACCAACAGAATGTTTTATCGCCATCATCGATATATTTTGTTGGAAGAATACGGATTCTCTTGAAAACAAAACCGCATCTAAGCTCATTTTTTATCAAGGTATTGTTGTCAGCGATCAATGAGGATATACATGCCTAATACCAGCTGATCTCATCCATCCGGCGCTGTATAGTATAGAAGTATATTGATATAAAACGAGTTTAGGGGGCCACCATTCAATTTCCAGGGGGGGGGGGGTGAGTATTTAAATTTTTGAAAAATAAATATTTGAGACCGAATTTTCAGGAAATAAATAATTGTCTCAAGGACTTGTTGTAAATAAATATTTAATGGCCCTCAAAAAGATTGTAGTATATGTCGATATAAAATGGCTAGATTCCCCTATGTTTTGATTGAAATTATAAGTAATTTTCACCCACTTGAAGTTGTGATTCGCGGAAGAGAGACACAACTTCAAGTGGGTACAAAATTAAATTATAAAAGGGTTGTATATGGTATATCACAACAAAGTAGTATGCTGCATATTTCATATAACTATTTCCCAAAAGGACTGGGTCTATAACCTAGTTGGTCCTTGGTCAATCGCAAGGATTTTACTTGCATGGGGAAAGCACTCGTTTGTAACCGTTTATCGTTAAGCCAAATGTGAATTATTTTATCATAAGCTATATTTTGAATGATACTGTGCATATATCTGATCCATTCCTTGTCATTTTTAAAAAGTTTTGTTTGATTGTAATAAATTAAATTATACTGACGGAATTAATTTTATTGTGTTTTTTTGCCTCAAAACTCAGCACACACCTGCAAGCTTACAACCGGGCGCTAGCTATGCCCGGAGGTGCCATTGACATGCTCAAGTGGTGACGAAACCCTCCTTGGCCACTTCTGGCCAACTGACTATAGTTTTAAATACAGACCTACCCATGCGGCAAACATAATACATTGATTCTGTGCTGGCTCAACGTCGCAGACGGTGGCCCAGCATTGAACTCACATAAAATCAAGGTATCGTGTTTGCTGGGATATAAATTATGGTTTTATATTTGAAGATGCTACTTTTCTAAAAAAAATCACGATAGTTTTGTCCAATATTGTTTCAATGTTGGGCCAGCTTCGTAGACGGTTGGCCAACATTAACGCAACATTACTGGAATGGTTGTAAACGCAACAGGGGTGTGAGGAATGACACTTTAATTCCTGAGCGCTTGTTATTTCGTTGTTTGATCACTTAAGTGAGGAAACGCCCTGGCAGACATTGACAATGCGGCTGATTGATTGCTGGTGGAGAGGTTTGTAGGTTTCTTTCTGTTTTATTGATCCATCTAACGTGGTTAATGTAGGATTCCATCCACTCGCCCTGGAGATTTATCAGTGCTCTCATATAAAGATAAAAAGGTAAAGGTGCAGGTTTATAGTCTGATATCAAGTCTGTTCATATGTGAAGCATATGAGGGTAAAGTGCCTTGCCCAGATAACAGGGGTGGACTCAGGATTTTGAAACGGGGGTGTTGATTGACAAGAATGTTTTTGGTCTTCTCAGCCACAATAGGCCGCAATGGCTCATTCGTATCGACTGGGGCTTGTAACATGGATGTACCAGGTTCGAATCTCGGTCGGGCCGAATATTTGTCATCGTGGTTGTGCATATACAGTGCTACATACTGTTCAAAGGCCTGGAATGCACAGTGCTGCCTATGGTGCTGAGCACTATAAAGAACCCTTGAAGTCATTTGAAATAAGAGTACGGCATAATCCCGGCCTCAGGCTTCCTTCTGTCGCGATATTGCCATGATTGTGCAGAAAGCTACGTAAAGCAATATTCACTCACTCACTCTCAGCCACTATATCTGTATTTGATTCTCTAAATGTACTAGGGTAGTGCCTCAACTTGAGACACTACCCTAGTACATTTTTAGTGTCAAATACCGATATTCTAGCAATTTTAATCGATGTTCAGGCAGTTTAGTTTTGAAAAGGGAGGAGGACCCCTCCGAACGACCCCCCTCTCTGGATCCTCCCCTGGACAAACAGCAATAATTTTGCAAGTAATCAGTTACTGCTGTTTGCCTTTGTACGGCATGAGTTTCCATTTCAGTTTCCATGGATATTTTTTAAGGCACCGAGATAGAAATTGTGCTGTCACCTGTTGCATTACGTAGATTTACAAGTAATATTTAAAGTACTGTCGTAGAAAGACAAACAGCAGTAACTGTTTACTTGAAAAGTAAGCAGTTACTGCTGTTTGTCTCTGCAGAGTAGCAAACATGTAATCATTACAAAGGCAAAAAATATATTAAAAAACAGATTTGGTTGCCTTTGCATCATTTTTTATTCAATATAAATTTTATATACTCACTCACACATTCACTCACTTACTCACTCACTTACTCATTCACTCACTCACTCCCTTGCTCACTCACTCCCATGCTCACTCACTCACTCACTCACTCACTCACTCACTCACTCACTCACTCACTCACTCACTCACTCACTCACTCACTCACTCACTCACTCACTCACTCACTCACTCACTCACTCACTCACTCACTCACTCACTCACTCACTCACTCACTCACTCACTCACTCACTCACTCACTCACTCACTCACTCACTCACTCACTCACTCACTCACTCACTCACTCACTCACCTCACTCACTCACTCACTCACTCACTCACTCACTCACTCACTCACTCACTCACTCACCCACCCACCCCACTCACTCAATCACTCACTCACTCACTCACTCACTCACTCACTCACTCACTCACTCACTCACTCACTCACTCACTCACTCACTCACTCACACATTCACCACTTACTCATTCACTCATTGAGTCACTCACTCACTCACTCACTCACTCACTCACTCACTCACTCACTCACTCACTCACTCACTCACTCACTCACTCACTCACTCACTCACTCACTCACTCACTCACTCACTCACTCACTCACTCACTCACTCACTCACTCACTCACTCACTCACTCACTCACTCACTCACTCACCCACCCACCCACCCACTCACTCACTCACTCACTCACTCACTCACTCACTCACTCACTCAATCACTCACTCACTCACTCACTCACTCACTCACTCACTCACTCACTCACTCACTCACTCACTCACACATTCACCACTTACTCATTCACTCATTGAGTCACTCACTCACGTACTCACTCACTCACTC
>CAXHKU010000309.1:0-16589 GCA_964017125.1 Flabesymbios commensalis
TAACGTAACGTAACGTAACGTAACGTAACGTAACGTAACGTAACGTAATGTAATGTAATGTAATGTAATGTAATGTAATGTAATGTAATGCAATGTAGTGTAGCGTATAGCTGCTTGGCGTAGCGTAGTGTAGCGTAGCGTTGTGTAACAATGTTTAATATGTGACATGATATATATTTCGAATTTCACTCCATAGGACCATACTCGATTCCTGGAATAACAATGTGAAAAATGGACTTATTTCGATTATGCCATTTTGCAAGGTTATTTTATTAGTCCATGTCTCCAATTATCAGCGGCAAATTACAGTGGAGCTAGGTTGTGTTATAATCATTTCCATATTGCGGAAAAAACAAAACTTGCTGTGCGCGCGAAAATCCGTGATAAACCCACTAATTGATCACATTCTCAGTACAAAAGATTTCAAACCGAGATGGATAATAAGCACATCTGCATTCCAGGAAAGCGCAGACCGTCGATTCGATGCTTGTCTAATGTTGTCTCAGTGTCTCCGACTGTCCACCAGCATTAAAACCCAATCGGTGCTGAGTCGTCTCTGTTATGTTGTAGTCATCACTGCTTCTGGTTGTGATAGGCAAACGGTTTTCATTTGAGTGTTATAATATGGGAAAATACAGTACTCGTCAAACGAATAAGGTGTGAGCCTTTAGGCTAACACCTTATTCATTGGACGTGTACTATGTTGTCCCATATTGAGCGTAGAATGAAAAACGATTGTGTTTTCTGACAGGACAATGCCTCATACACTGCAGTTCAACCACAGCAAGAGTGCGAAATGGTCTAATACTGATAAACAACTCATGGTGAAAACCACTACACAGAGTGTGCGAAATATCATCCGCACCGTATTAAAAGTAATGAAACTATATATACATGTATCAATAAAACATGCGATAATGAGCTTTGTTTTTTATCATGTGTCGGAAAAGAAGGTGCGAAACAATTAAGTGAGATGATCATGAAATGCAGCGAGCTGGCAGAGTCAGGTGCAGCGTTAAGCACACAATGTATTAGTGAGCAATGCATAATTACGTTATGTACCTGATACTCTTTTTGTCATCAAGTCATATAACTGTGCACCGTACTGACAACTTCCCAGTATACACCATTTGTATGACATTTCTGCAACGTTGGACCAACGCCGGCCGACGTTGTTGAAATGGTATACAAATGTTTTGTGTTTACTGTGAATTTGCATCGAATACTATCATTGCCGCGTCCTTTCCAGAACAAAACACTATTCTACAGATTTGTGTTGAATAACCCACAATATTTCATGCAGTCACACACGAGATACATATAACCCAATGTGTTTAATAAATTCATGGCAAATGCTTGAGGAGTGGATTAGATTATAATTAAGTCAACGCTAAACAAGCTCGGGAGTCCATCTCACTTAAGATCTTCAGATGGATATTATCTAAAATTTCTCTGATTTTCACCAGAATGATCAATCTTAAATTTTCCAATGGAAATAAGAGACAGTCAATATAATATCATATTTGTACTGGGATGGGCAACTGGTGTGAGAAACTTCTTATAGATTGTAGCGTGGCGACCAAAAGCATTCCAATTTATGGACCTTGGACTGTAATCTCAACCCATAAAAGCCACACCATGTCTAGCCTCTAAGTCCACTGGCACTTTATGTCTGCTGTGATTACAGATTAGAGCCTATGTTAGTATGGAGAGCAGCGACGCATCTGCGTCACTGGAATAACAAAATAATGCCAACACAATGTCCACTTCAGATGAGTGTCTTTCGTATTTTTGCTCGCTTATTCAATTGTTGCTCTTCTAATCAAGTCAGTCAATCTGGTGGTGGATATAGTTTCTATTGTTGATTATATCTCAATCACACGCACATAATGATATCCAGGTTATGTAGGGTTTCCATCTTTCAAAGATTTGAGAAAAAATAGAGAAATTCAAGGTGGTGGACGGTTGAAATACATAAACAGATGTCTAACATCTCGATTAACATTTGAACTACAACATATATGGCGATTATTTTGTCGTTTCATATGCTTCCATAAGAAACCATTGAGGTCATGATACAGATAACACAGAACACACTTTTTGCAATTTAATTTGATTTTCTATCCCCTACGTAAGTATAGCTATATGTAATCAGAAATTCATGATACATATTCTTATGTAATGTAATCAAAATTATATGGGCTATTTGTTTTCATAGGGATACTGCGATTGTTTTACTCACAGCATCATGTTGGTGTAACTGAAATATCACTACATTAACAAAATAATGCCAAAACAACGACTCACCATCTTTCAAAAATATTTGAATATAATCCGAGTTGTCAATGTTAATATTTTTAAATTTGGGGAATGTTGAATAAACGGAATATGTGCGGAAAAATATTTTCGATTATGTATAGATATTACCATGGCAAAAATTGCATTAAATAAATTCTGATTTGAGAAATTAAATGTCCCACACATTGCATTGTATTTCTGCCACTAGGTGTCATTTGTGTCTCATGGATTTCATGAGTTTTCGCCTTTTTTTGGCATCCCATATTCCCAAGGAACACCTTTTAGTTCATTTTTGGAGGAGTCTTAGTAGGAAATTCTGAAATGCAGAAAATCTGATGTGATGCCAGTAAGTTTGTTAGCAAATGTATCTGTGTGTGTACAAAGACCCCGTTCCCATAGGCAACTGTAACATTATATTTATCCCCAAAGTAGACATAATCAAAATCTTTATTATATAGAACTCAACACTTCGAGTGGTCTCACAACATTTATGTTAACACAATTTGCCCGTGTTCCAATTAACGTCCCCTCTCCGTAAAAAAGTTTAACTTATTACAATGTGCATTATGGGGTGTTACAACTTACACGCACGTGGTTAAATTGTAATGCTTTGGGTTGCCTATTTTGCAATTCTCTCACACACGACATGCAAGTTATCTCCTCGTCGGTCTATTGCCAATTTATGGTTGAAATATGTGTTTATACATCTCCATAATCACATAGCTTTGTGGTAGAAAGATTACTGAGCCAAAAAATTAGAAAGTATGGAAAACGTAACAAATAGCTCCGCTCTCCCCACTGCATATTTAACTATCAGAGACTAGATCCAATGTTGGCCGACCGTCTACGACCTTGGCCCAATATCGGTCCAACATTGGATCGATGTGTCGTGTTTGTTGGGTATATAGTGCCCCGTAACTGAGGTAGTGTGAGGGTGTTTTTACCATAGATGAGTCTGACGTGATACATTAGATTCGGATTGTCTGGGGTATTATGCTGTGTACGACCACCAATCTATGTCCTGTCAGCACGGGAAATCTTGGCCGGTCACCAGGGGGAGTCTGGCGCGCCTGGACAGGTCAAAGCTAAGAAACTGAGAGCTTTATTCTAAACTCAGAGCTTATACCATGTATCCACTCATTGACAAGTTTCAATGTGAGTGCGATCAGAAGATGTGGGTTTGAGATCTCGCCCTGGAAAAATAGTAGGCCCTACTATGATACATCAAATAATTCTTCTATTTTTACACCGAATAAACAAAACTTTTTAAACTAATAATTTAGAAGCGTATTAAAATTAATACAAATTAATGCTACTTTAGATTTCACATTTTCCCTATAAAATAGTGTTTATTCTGTATATTTCAATCGCCATATCCATTTGTTAACGTTCAATCGTTTATATCACCAAGATTGAGAGATCAGCTGGAAAACAACATGGTATAACCTTTAACGATTTGAAAACTAAAAAAGTGTATTATTACGTTGAACTAGATCAATCCAATGCGATAGTGTGTGCCATTCGTCTAATGGCTCAGGGGGAGATTTCAGCCCCGTTTTCGTTGCAAATATGGATCTCGCTTAACACAATCCTGTGACCCATATTCAATTGAGGCGGGCCGGAACACAAGCAGGCAGACAGGTAGGCAGACATGAATGGTATTCACTGTAATAAAGGACATTTCTGACTTTTGTGCAACTGTTAAGCTCGCGAAAAGAGATTGCGAGAGCACGACTACGGCTTTTTGATATGAAGACGATCAGCGAGAAAAGATACAAAGAGTGACCTATAGCCTCGTGACCTGAGGTCAAGGTTAGAGCTGATCATGTCGTGCAACAGGACTGGCTGATAAGATCAATAAGACATTTCTACAGAGATATAATGTCAATAGACATGAGGGTGTCTACAAAGTCAAAAGTTTTTATACATGAATTTCATTATTACCCTGTATCTTATCCCGGAGCGGGGGGGGGCACTCCGGGGGGGGGGGGGGGGTGCACTCCCATATTTGGGAGTACTGGAGATGTGCCGCTGGTCAGGGTGCCATTTTGAGCTTCCAGAATTCGCACAGGGTGCCTTTTTAAGCTTTCAGCTTTAGCACTCGCTGTGGCATGATTTCTCAGGCCATTTTCAGCCGAATTCTATTATTATTTCCTAGTTAAAGAGCCTGAAAATACCATTTAAACACGAAGTAAATTGGCAGTAGTTACAATTAGCCAATCAATTAAATTCAGTGTTTATTTAAAAATTGTGACAGGGTTTCAGGTTTTGACAATGCCGGAGGCACATCCCTACCCATTTCTAAGGCGAGTACCCCCCCCCCCGGGTATTGTATTAGCTTTCAATCTAGTTCTTTATTACAACCGTATTTTTCAGGGCTATAGCTTTAATGGCCTAAGCGATAATGACATAGACCTAAGTTAGCCAACCAAGAATAGTGTTCACTGTACTCTAATACAACGCGAAATTAAACAAAGCACAAACTCGTTCCTTTATTCATACTCATTGAAAACATCGTCCCGGAAAAAAACAGAACTTTAAGCATACTCATAGAACATGGTGCAAACAATGTAAATTTATTCACTGATATGCAAATATTTACACTGTTTCTCGGGGGCATAGCTAAAAAAAGAATGCTAACTGGAACCTAAAACATGCATGTGTTATTGCGTTGATATCGTTGTGGTACATTTTTTTCTCGTAGACGACCTTTATTTAAATGCCATGGATATTGATGATACAAGGGATGGTAAGTATGTCAGAATTGACCACAATTAAACCACCCATATGGATTGAAGTTCCGATTATGCTAGACCTGCTGGTTTAGTCCACAAGCACAAACCCACGGGGTGCTAGCTGGTGACCTACACACGCGACAATCACTGGGATCCAAGTGACATTTATACATTTTCCAGAACTACGTTATAAATAGACATGATATACATCACTTCAGGACCACGCTATGTCTTCATATTATGTTGCGTGAGCCGGGAGTGCGAGTGTGAGATTATCTAGATTTGGTTAGTTTTAGGTCGGAATGGAAGAAATAATTATAGAACCCACTGAACTCACCTAGTAACTGAATGCTCGTACGACTCGGCTGCGGCTCGTAACGGGCTCGAATCCCAAAAGACTTGATATGGCTGCTACTGTATTATCCCACTCATCCCTTCTCACATTCTAGGTCGCTCAAAGGGAAACGATAGCTACAATGGAATGGAGATCACTAATATCGATTATTACGATTGAGGGAGAGGGATGACTGAAGATTAGTTTGACACAAAATGGGCCGTGTCAGGTTTGACATTCACAGTTCATGCCGTGCAGAAAGGTCAGCCGAGAAGGTCAATAGGTCATTTTAGAAGAATATAAGGAGCAATGGAGCATTCTGTGTTAGTTTCTTTTCACAATATCAACAATATATAATTATAATGTCTCACCCTGAAGGTATTAAATATATTACAATGCCATATGATTACACCATGACGCCATATCGGAGATATCAAAAATTATCTAGTCTCATGCAAAACACCAGGCTTCTTATATTCTAGTTTACACATTGGTCTACATTCGATGTTGTTACTACCCTCCTGTTTAAAAAAAATAATCCTCAAAGTCACTTAATAAGTGTAGGGCACACAGTCCCCAGTGCGTACATGTTCTTGTCGTCTTTCGCGATATTGCCTCAATGCACAGCTGGCTGGGATAGGGTCAGCATATGCTCATTGGTTTCTACACAATGTCGGTAACTCACTGAAATCGTGGAAGCAGCAATCTTAACATACTAGGCCTATTCACGCCCGCACGCTCAACATAGGGGCTATTCAGCGCCACTATTCTATCGTGTAAACCCAAAGGGCAGTAACTTCTCAGTATAGTAGTAAGCTGAATACTGCAGTGTATTATTCACGACATGTCTCATTTTGTTGGAAATAGTGCTTCTGTCAGAATCGAGTTCGTAAAATGATTATTAATGCACGTATATTATGAGATTTCCGTTTGAAAATTCATCAATAATTTGCTACAAGAACTAGGTATGCCATGATAGCATTTGTTTGGTAGAAAACAAAAGTCTACATAGTCCATTTCTCATTTTAAAATGACGAGGACTTGAAAGTTTCCTTCCCTCAGTAGAAGTATAAACATGGCGGTGATTGTCACCGCATAGACACATCCCAATTCCCCGTGCCTCAAAGTACAGGAAGCGACATACACACATTATTCATTTACTACATTTACTCTTTGAGCAAAAAACTTTGTTTCTAATATTGAGGTGCATTATCCAGTCGGTGCCCAGCGGTCTTACAGACTAACTGCTTATCAACTTCATTGCAATCCAGTACACGTAATGGTACACTCCGTAGCAGTGTGAAATGGGGACAGTGTAACGTAATGGTAACCAGCCATGTACAGCAAATCATGGCCCGGCCCCGACGGCTGATTTGTATCGACTGGGGCTTGTAATCTGGAGGTACCATGTTCGAATCCCGGTCGGGCCGGATATTTGTCATCGCGGTTGTGCATATACAGTGCTCCAAACTGTTCAAAGGCCTGAAGTGTACAGTGCTGCCTATGGTACTGTGCACTATAAAGAACCCTTGAAGTCATTCGAAATAAGAGTAGGGCATAGTCCCGACTTCGGGCTTCCCGCTGTCGCGATATTGCGATGATTGTGCAGAAAGCGACGTAAAGCAATATTCATATATATATATATAAGCAAATCATGATTGGCAATATATTGACCCATTGTATAAATAATCAAAAGTTATTTCTCTGAATTGTTATTAATTCAATTTAAATCAGTCATCAAGACATACCATCTTACAATATAATATGCTAATTTTAAGGCAGTAGTGTTGTACAATCGTTTAAGCTGGTGAATACATCTCCTATCTGTTAATTACTGGGAATAATCGACTCGCGCTTCGCGCTCGTAGATTATTTCCCAGTAATCAACAGATACTCGTGTATTTTGCAAGGCCTATTACTGCTACCCAGGGATAGAGGATATATAGGAACCTTTATTTAGTCTGACCTTAAATTGAGGAGCCAGGTAGTTGCTTGTATTTTCATGCGGAGATCCACAAGGAAAAAGTCAGTTTGAGACATGTTTTATATATCCAGTCATTCAAAAACATTTCTGAACTTCTACTTCTGTAAGTGGACATGTTGTTCTTCGCTTCGTACATGTGCAATCAGTCACGTTTTTTAGCTGAGCATTGTAGATTTCCTTGTCGGGGCACACCTGATGGTCAGAGTGAATAGAGGGACGTCTTCCAGACACGCATTCCCTGCTGTGTCGTTATCAGGAATTGTGGACAAGATCCCTGGCTGACATTTAATTAGATCTAGTGTGAATTCAAATGCGATTGAGACATGCACATCTTCTGGATAATGTTTTCTTGCATAAACATTTTAAAGATATGATTTCAATTAATTGATTTTAAAGTGATATTTCTGACTCAATACGATGTGCATCTTTATCTGATTATTGTGTTTGTGAAAAAAAACAAGAAATGTTTATTGTGATTTGCCTGGGGTCCTGCTATTGATTAGATGTGTGTCTTTTTATGACTTTCTTCTGTCCTTGTAAATAGCATTCAATATATTGATCGCCAAATATACTGACGGCCATTTTGGAGAAATCAAATTGGATAATTGAATATGCAAAATAACAAACTAATAGCTCTTACGTTTTCATGCTTCATAAAAATGAGTGCAGTGTAACGGAAGCACATTTGTGTGGAAACAGAAAACATATGTGTGGGGAAACACGTGTACAAGTACATTAAAATGTTCAAGTACAAGTACAAGTACAGGGTTTTTCGAAATGTACTTCGGTACTACCCAAGTACATTGCAAATGTACTTGGGTACAATTATCAAGTACCAAGTACAAATTTATAATATAACGCATAACAATATACCGGTAAATGCATAAATTAAGAAACAAAGGTCATACTGAGCTGGATAACTTGTTTATCATTGCATATTATAGTATTGAATTACATTGATAGTCAATGTGAGCTCAATAAATTGTTTATTCATTGCATATTCATGCATTGAATGATATTAACCCTTACAGCGCGGGGATCGACTTTAGTCGTCAGAATCTGACGTATGTAGACGTCAGATTCAGACGTCTAAAGTCGATCTCTGTACTGTAAGAGAAAAAATATTTATAATGGCCGTAGACCCATAATACTGCATTCGAATAAATCGGAAAGAGCTGAATAAGACATTCATGATGGTATCAAAATGAAATAAACCCTTTGATCTCCAATTTTTTTTTAAAAAAATCAGCGCTTTAAGGGTTAACAGTCAATGTGATACCAATAAATTGTTTATAATTCATCGCATATTGGTGTATTGAATGACATTCACAGTCAATTTGAGCTCAATAAATAGTTGTGCATTGAATGATATTAGCAGTCAATGTGAGCTCAATAAATTGTTTATCCATTGCATATTTGAGTATTGAATGCTATTATACAGTTAATTATTTCTGTGAATTGCATCCGATGAATATATGTTTTTAAAACGTTGGATCGCTCAGTTGTCATCTCTCTGGTTGAAATACCTTGCCGACCATACTAACAAGAGCGCTGACGCTAATGATATCCCCCGCCAGTAATTAAAGTCAATAATGGCCTCAAAGGTTAAAAAATAGGTGAAAGGTCACAACCCCCCAAAAAAGCACATCTACACCCCTAAGAGATGTGTGTGGCAAAATGAATCCAGCAAACGCTTTCCGAGCTATCATCCGGAAAATGAACTTATCTTCTGCCATCAATTAAAGTCATATATGGCCTCAAAATAAAACATCCACAACCCCCTGAGGGATATGTGTATGCAATGTGAAAACAATCAAGGAAATGCTTTCTGAGATATCATCCGGAAACTGAACTTATCATTCGCCATCAATTAAAGTCAATAATTGCCTCAAAATTGAAGGTCAACAATTAGGTCAAAGGTCATAACCCCAAAAAAGCACATCTACACCCCCTGAGGAATGTGTGTGTGCAGTATGAAAACAATCCAGGAAACGCTTCGTGAGATATCGTACGGAAACTGAACTTATCATCCGCAATCAATTCAAGTCAATAATCGCCTCCAAATCAAAGGTAAAAAAATAGGTCAAAGGTCATAACCCCCAAAAGGCACATCTACAGCCCCTGAGGGATTTGTGTGTGCAGTATGAAAACAATTCAGCAGACGCTTTGCGAGATATCGTCCAGGAACTGAACTTATCATCCGCAATCAATTAAAGTCGATAATCGCCTCAAAATCAAAAGTCACATCTACACCCCCTAAGGGATGTGTGTATGCAATATGAAAGCAATCCGGCTAACGGTTTCATGGTGATGACAATATCCCCCGCCCCTACTTCGTGGGCGGGGGATAAAAAGTCTCTCGATTGCAACACATTATGCAGAGACAGGTACTCTAACGTTTGTTTAAATTGGGGAAAACATTTATATTTGCGTTCCAATATTGAAGAGAATCACTACTATGGTCTATTGTGGGTTGACCACAGCGGGCACGGCACAATGACCCAATGCTGGCTTATTGCTGGGTAATCATCGACGATGTTGACACACAACTAAGACAACGTCTCGTGTTCGCTGGGTGCAGTACAGGGAGGTATAAAAAGCACCCCTCTGGTTTTAATAACCAGGTTGTTTGTTGACATCAAACATAATGTCCAATGTATTGCGAAAAATCATTTATGTCATTTCACTAGATATTAATATCGAAGTTATTAACGAGGAATACGATTAAACTTCACTTGTTAGCTTTCTTAATTTGCCAACAAAAGCACCATGGGCAACCACATTGTCCACTCAATTAAACACATCAAATATGAAGTAATTCAGCAGAATAAAATATTATTTTTCTTAAAAAAATAACCTAAACAAATTAACTAGAGGAAATACAATACAATTATCATAATGTCGATAATGTGTTTAGTGCTGAAATTTGGTGTCGTAAATTCAAATGATAAGAAAAATTCAGCGTATATATTTTCAGAAATATTGCCCATTTATTTGATCTTGAGGGGTAATATTTGTTGTGGTTTGACATTTGAATATAATCATGATAATAGATCGCCACCCGCACTGAAAGTGTTAATGAAGGCGTTATTAATTGCACATGCGCCTGGTCAATCTGACACTTCTAACCCTTCTAACTCTAAGATGTCTGCAATTAAAATTGTATTCTTATTATGCGGCGTGTTTGTAATCATTTAAGAACAACATGCGACACTTAAAAATTAAAATATAATTGTGATGCTTTCATGTTACAATATCGATTGCACAGTACTTTTCGAAACGTGATCATAAATGACCCTCGCATTTATAGGGTTTTATAAGAGGTACTCGCGCAAACAATCAAAGCACACCGCTAATACACCAGCAGACACAGACGTTAATCCAATGTCGATTCAATATTGAGCCATCATCTGCACTGCTGACCCAACAATAAAACAACACTGGGTTAATATCTCGTTTTTGCCGGGTAAGGCTTGTGCATGGCTGTGTTACATAACGATGGACGATAATCATTGCTGTTACGCCTGTGTGTTGTTTTAACAATTGTATCAGTACATCTATCTGGAGACTCACCAGATGTATGAATGAAAGATCAAAGGGACACTATACAGCTCACCGACAAACAAGAATGTGTGATAACGATTTACATTGATACATCTAGATAAACTAAATTAGTTTGTCGTTCAACAATTGAAATATTTAAAAATGTTTATTCTTAAAAAATATTGCACTAAATAACTGAAAAAGTATTTTTTTTTGAACCAAAGGGTATGTACTTGCAATGTACTTGTCTTCAAGTCACAAGTACTTCGTAATGTACTTGAGTACAAGTACACGTACAAGTACATTTTTGAAGCTCAAGTACAAAGTACAAGCAAGTACACGAAAAAATGTACTTAAGTACAGATAAGTACAAGTACCGATGTACTTGACCCCAACCCTGGTGGAAACACGTTTGTGAGGAAACCATGAAACACACGTGTGAGAGAAACACGTGTTAGGTTAAACATGAATGTGAGGGCAACACGTCAGTCAAAAAAAACGGTGACACATTTTTAGTCAGAAGGCCCGTTAGTCAGAAGGGCCATTAGTCAGAAGGCCCGTTAGTCAGAAAATCAGTTAGGCTTTTTTGTCAGAAGGCCCGTCAGTCAGAATTTGTTTATTGGGCAGTGAGCAATGCTAGGGGACGCATTTGATTAAAATGTTTGTTGTTCAGCAATTGATAAAAAAATGTTGAGAGCTGTGCGTAAAATAATTATTCAAGGATAACTAAAAAATGCTGATGGAGTCCACGTGTTTTTTTTTATCGGTAGTTTAATAAATAGTTTGAGAGAGAAAAATAGCCATGACAATTATAATGTGAAAAAGTATACACAAACAAATTGCACAACTAAGAGTAAAACCTGTAGAACCCCATAGAGATCAAATATTGCGTCTCTAGGACATTTATATACTTTAGCCTGATAGTTGTTAATAAGTCGATATGATCTTGATATGATCTTGAAAAAAATTACACTGGCGGTTCCTAATTTGTACATTTATATTAAAAACTAGCATCATTGATGACTTGTTAGTTGCTTGGTTGGGTTATTTTCAGCAATGAGTGCGCTTTATTTTTTTCAGCACTATGCTCTTTTTTTTCTATATAATTTTACTGAAATAGATGTGAAAAGTGTGTGTCATGAGAAACCCAACAATATTTCTCAACTGGTGTTGAGTTTGTAGCTATGCATGTCAAGGGTTGATAAATGTATCATTTTGCTCAGAATAAATAATACATTGTTTGTCCGACTCGACTCTTTTGTGTGAAAAGGCATATTCGAGAAAGTGAAGTTTACCTAAGCACGGGAGAACTATTGTATAATGTGATTGCAGTATATATTATCACCGTGCTAATTAAGACGAACGCAGAATTAGAATCTCATTATAATCTGTTAGTAGTATCTTGTTATCTCGACCATTTTTTCTAAGCAAGTTCCAAATTTCCGGTACTCGCGTTTGAAGCAGTATGTTGATCATATTGCTTGTTTATATTTACATTGGTCCAAACTGTTCAAAGACATGGAGTGTACATTGCTGCCTACGATATGCAATTATTATTATTATTATACTATCTTGTTCCTTTATGTAGAAAATTGACTATTATTTACAGGCAATTTGGCAAATAACCACTTGATCTACTTATTATGGGTATTTTTCATTCATTGAAACTGGAAATTACGTCAGCAACATTAGGTTCAAAAACATAATACTATTATTAACGCAAGTGCTAGACGTTGTGACTGGCACAAGTAAATAAATAAAGAGAAAAAATTGGTCATAGGGTTGTTCACAAATTAGATGATTTCGGTAATTATCTGACTTTCTGACTAACGAGCCTTCTAACAAACGGGCCTTCTGACTAGTCATCCTTACTTATTTTCTGACTAACGGGCCTTCTGACAATCGGGCCTTCTGTCTAATCATCCTTACTGGTTTTCTGACTAGCGGGCCTTTTGACTAAAAGGCGGACACCCAAAGAAACACGTGTGTGAGGGGAACGCATATGTGAAATCAAAATGCTGGTGAGGAAAACACGTGCTTCAGGCAACGCGTGTGTGAAAAAAACGTCGCGTATTATTAGAAAAACGAGTGTGATGAAAACACACGTTCGAGAGAAACACGTGTATAATGGAAAAAAACGATTGTAAGGGGAGTGCGTATTTAAAAAAAAATGAGTGTAATGGAAAAATGTTTTGAGTGAATATACTGGCCTAATTGGTGATTTGCATGTAGCTACAGACAAACCTAGGTCAAGGTCGTTCAGTGACCTCGCCCACAAGCACAATCCCGGCAGCCTCGTTATCAGAAATTGGGAAAGGGGTGGGTCGCAAGGTAATCAGGATATATTGTCATTCTATTTTCCCAAACAAACACCATATGTTAATATAAGTCAATGTATCGGCTATGAGCCGCAAATAACTTGCGATATATCCTTACATTTAGGCCTATAAGTTTTAGGAACTAAGTTAGTTCACAGGAAATTTTAAATAATGCTTTGTGATATTACTGGGGTTTAAAGGCCTAATGTTAT
Organism: Flabesymbios commensalis; assembly: GCA_964017125.1. NCBI lineage: Eukaryota > Metazoa > Annelida > Polychaeta > Terebellida > Flabelligeridae > Flabesymbios > Flabesymbios commensalis. The sequence goes on from CAXHKU010000309.1 coordinate 13,425, forward strand.
AATGTGCTCTATGCGCAAAGTGTGAGCTACATGGATGAATAAATGAATGGGGTTGTAGGCCACCTTTGTGCACATATAGGCCAAACTGGGCGAGGTGAACCTCTGAGGATGGTGAGATGAATGAGACAACACTGCCCTCCAGACACAGGATTCAAAATTTGAGCGCGGGCGGTCCGAGGCCGAGCACGCTACCTCTCATCACAGATGCTCCCCACAATATTGAATCTTTATGAGTGATCGTGACAGAAACGTCTGTGTCTTTGGTACCAGAATACCAGAGCGTGTGGTATATAATGTCTGGTGTAAGATGCGGTAGACTTTACATTAATATTGCTCCCAGTGATAACGTAAGGAGAACCATGAAAATCATAAGATTATAACATTACCACTAACAATCATCTCAAAAACTACAGTGATATTTCCCTTGACGAGGGCTGCCTCACACAAGGTATTAATATAAAAATACAGGGCTTCTCCATTATATAAAGATGTTTTCAACCTTAGGTGACTGAAGTGTTGTTCACTATTTATTCTTTACCACTGCATATCTTAGTTCACATATCTTGCATATGTAAGTTCACTCACAGGCTGTCAGTTTTGCATTTAACATAATATTAACGTTACTATTATATGCTATTACTCTTATATATAATTTCAGAACAAAATAGATTGAGTGATCTAGATCCTCTTTATTGAAAATGTCATAATTATAATAATTTTGATTTTTTACAACCAAATGATAAAAGTAGAGAATTGATGTGAAATTTAATCTTGATAATACTAAATATTTAAATACTGAAACAGATTGTTTATTTATATCTACAAAGCAAACAAATAATTTTCTTAAGACTCATGATTGGCTATTGATTAGGCAAATAAATTATCGTAGTTTAAATGAAAATTTTGATAAACTTTATAATTTAATTGATAGTCTAGAAAAAAAACTAATATTATTTCAATCGCAGAAACATGACTAAAAACAGACACTCCTCTGAGCCCTTTTAGTATCACAGGTTACACAATATTCAATTCACCTAGAACATTAAATAAAAGTATTTTGAATGTATAGGTATCAGCATCAATAGATCAGAATATAGAGTCACCCATGTAATAAGTTTATATAGACCACCTGATACTAGTGTAGACAATTTTACAGAAGAAATTGAAGATCTTTTGAAAAATCACAATCAGCAGACTTATGTATGTGGTGATTTCAAGATAAATTTATTAAAATATAAACAGCATGATCAAACAGATAGCTTTGTCAATAAATTGTTTTCATTAGGATATAAACCACTCATAAATAAACCCACTAGAATTACTGCTTACTCATCAACCTTAATTGATAATATTTTCACGAATGATCTAGATTATAAACATAAAAGTGGTATTGTTATAACGGACATCAGTGATCATCTCCCCATAATAACAAGCTGTAATTCTATAAAAAAGTTATGCACCAGCTCGCTTAGGTCATACAAGCGCAACATGTTAAATACAGATAAATTTATTGAGGAGATGAAGAATACAGACTGTGACTTTATAACAAATTTATTGATGTAAATGGTAGCTATAATAATTTTATTGATTTAATTCTTAATTCATTAGACGGACACTGCCGATATGAATCAAAGATTATAAAGAAAAAAAACATTAAACAACATGGCCTAATTAAAGCTTGCAAAAAATAAATTTGTTATATAATTTTTCTTAATAAATAAAACAGTGGAATTGGATGTAAATATAAACAATAAAAGAATAGGTTGACATCTATCTTGAGAAAAGCTGAAAAAAGTTATTATGAACTCTTATACCAAAGTAAATCAAATATTAAAAAAACTTGGGGTACAAAAAATGCTCTAATAAAAAGGAATAATCAATCAGTAGCTCCACAAACTGTGTTTAATTATGATAGCAAAATATCTAAGAATAGTAAATCTATAGCTAACGGGTTTAATCATTTTTTTGTTAATGCAGGCCCAAAGCTAGCTATAGATATTGAAAAAATAAGTGGATCAACCTTCGAAAAAATCATTTTTCTTGGAACCCGCTACTAAAAATGAAGTGCTAAAAGTTGTAAATTCAAGTCCGAATAAGACATCCATGGATCATTCCGGCATTAATTGTGCGTTGGTGAAGGAGTGCATTTCTTTTTTAGCTATTCCAGTAAGTCATATAGCTAACATATCTTTTGAAATGGGAATGTTACCTGATCGAATGAAAATTTCTATTATTAAATCAGGACTGAAGGATTATTTTAATAATTATAGACCAGTTTCTTACTTCCACAATTTTCAAAGATATTGGAAAAACTTTTTAATAATCGGTTGAATAAGTTGAATAAGAGATAAATAATACTCTATCAAATAATCACTATGGTTTTAGAAATAACTCAACAACATCTCCTGCCTTGATTGATCTGCATGAACAACTCACCAAGTTGATAGATAATAAGGTAAGCACAATAAATGTGTTTATAGATTTAAAAAAACTTTCAATACTATTGATCATACATTGCTGTTACAAAAAATCAATATATATAGGATTAGAGGTATAGCTAATGCATGGTTGGAGATTTATTTGAAAGAAAGATCACAATATGTATTTTATAATAATGATAATTCTGACCCAATGAATATGTGTTGTGGCGTACCACAAGATAGTATATTAGGACCTGAATTATTTATTTTGTATATAAATGATATGGTAAATGTATCAAATATTTTTAAATTTATAATATTTGCAGACGATACAAATTTATCCTGTACAAGTAAAGACATTGTGAGTTTGAGTGTAATGAATTAATGAAGCTGGAAAAATGGTTTGCTCCAAATAAATTATCATTGAACATATCTAAAACAAATTGTATGATTTTTTGCAACAGTCAAGTCGAACAAAATATTCAAATAAGTTTTGGCAAATAAGTTGATAAATAAGGTAAATGAAACTATATTGTTAGGGGTTATAATTGATGATCAATTAAGTTAGCACAGTTACATAAAGCAAATTGTTTCAAAGTTACACAATAATTATTATGTTATGAAAAGGGCTAGTATATTATTATCTACTTCATCACTAACTATGCTTTATAATAGTTTATGCTTGCCATATATGCTTTACTGTTGTGAAATTTGGGGCAGAGCCAGTGGATATATTTTAAATAAG
>CAXHKU010000310.1:0-55000 GCA_964017125.1 Flabesymbios commensalis
ACAGAAAAATTAAAAAACGTTTGCAGTTCCAGTCTATGTACATGTTTACATCATATGGTCATATTAAGAAGCCAACATAAAATCACCTATTTTTTGCTGATTTTAGACCTGGGCATGTCCCTTTAAGGTAATGAACATATTTGACTGTCATCTAACATTGAACAAACACATGGTTAAAGTATTGTGTTTGTCGTGTGTTTACAGGGCGTTCCTCTGTGGCTTACACAGACACATGCCAGCTCGATACTCGGTCATTGGTAGACTATCGTTCAATGCTCGGTCATTGGTAGACTATCGTTCAATGCTCGGTCATTGGAAGACAAATGCCACATAATCCCAACTTAGAGCTGATCGCACCTCTCGCTGTCTCTATGTTTAGTTGTTGAAAACATATTTTCGCATATTTGATCTTGAACTTGACTTTTTGACCTTGAAGACGAATCTTGAATCATGAACATATTACGATAAATGGATTTTGTGGTGAAAATTACAGGCATAGCATTTTTGTGTAGCTTTATTTGGTGAGAAATCGTATTTGCGGACAGATAATTAGCCCATTTGTTTGACTAAGTATGGCTAATCATGGCAAAATTGGAGCACAAATACAAAATGCTTAAATATCGCATTTGGGTCAAGTGGCAAAATTCTACTAAAATAAGTTTCAAATTATTATTTAGACCACATAATGTCATTGACAGTGGCGGATCCAGATTGGGGCACCGCTGGCGCCCGTCGACCCTGCCGTTTTTTAAATCGGCGCCCCCCCCCCCCGTCTGGCAATTCCTGGATCCGCCACTGATTGACTTTTCCAAAATTTCGACCTGCAGCAAGAATTATATTCCACCAGCATTTAAGAAAAATGTCAAAACTTATCAAAACATTGTATTATATAGATTTATTTATTGTAATCATGGTAATGTGATGGATTGCTCTGGTTGTCATTAACAGATCATGTATGCTATTGAAAAAATGCATTCTGAGATGTAGTTTTTAAAATTGATAATTCAGAAAAATCTAGGCCCCTATGTATTTCTGATAACAAACTAATAACATTGAAAAACCAAGGAAGCCTTCATTTTATCTATATGTATATCTTGTATTCATAATGCAAGACAAAATTACATGTTTGCTTTTTCAGGTCCAATATGAAATGCAGGGGCATTTCATATGTTGGTATATGTTTTTATTAAATTATTTCCCGATTTTTTTTATTTGATTCCCGTCTATATAATTTGATTTTGGGTTTGTACGATTCGCGACAGATGTCATGTCATATCACTTCGAATTTTAGCGTTAGTAAGGTTGGTAAGAAATTTATCACTGCAGTACATACATCTTACTTACAGTATAAGAACACACACAATATAGAGTGTAAGTACGTTATATCTTATTTTAGTCCATAGAGTTGTAGGGAGACTTGCCATCACTTTCTCAGCGGAAAATGCGTTATTGGGTAATGAGTGAGATAGAGATGATGCCGTGAGGGTGGGGTGTTGGGGAGAGGCGGGTTAGTTATGGTAGATATCTATACTTGAACATGACCGAATGACCTTGAACGACCTAGACACGATTCCATAATATATTGGAAATAATAATGTGAATGTTTCTTATTCGATTTTACGAACTACTAAGACGTTGTCGCTTATAAAAGAACACAATCTAAAATGTGTTGTCCATTGTTAAAACACACCACTACATTATTTTTTTTGTCCGACCACTACATTCTAAGCTGGGAATGGATAGTTATTGTTGATCAAATACAGACCAATAATTATTGTCATCATGGTAGGCCTATGGTATTAAAATCAGTCGGGCGTGACCGAGCTGTTGATTATGAGGATTCTCATTATGGTCGGATGCCTTTTAAGTCAGTTAAAACGTTCGGAGTTTTACTAAGAATGAAGAACTGCTCCTCGGGTTTTATCCTATTAACAACGAAAATATTAAATCATAAAGGCCTAGGATACCAGTAGACGTATCTGTCCATTGACCACACAAAATCTTACATAAGTCAATAGATAAATATGGTGTAAAATGATATATAGCATATTTCATTGCTACATAGGCCTAGTTAGATTATATAGAAATGTCGTTTCAATTTAACATTTCCCTCGGAGCGAGGGGGGAGGGAGGGGGGCTCTGGTAGACGAGAGGCTGCCCTGGAAACACGGAGAATTCACCAATGCTGCTTCAATGTTGGCCCAGCGTCTTCGACGCTGGCCCAACATTGAAACAGCATTGGGTGAATGCCCCGTGTTTGCTGGGTGGGCTTTTCAAGTTTGCCTCGGGCGGGGGCCCTAGGGTAGTGGTTAGCACCGCTGCCTTTCACGCCAGAGTTCGGGGTTCGGTTCCCGGTCTCGGCGGTTTCAAAGAAACAAAAAATGTTTCTTCCCCATCCACGTGTGAAAGTCAGTATTGTGGGGAGCCTCCGTGACCGAGAGGTAGCGTGCTCGGCCTCAGACCGCCAGGGCTCGAATTTCAAATCCTGTGTCTGGAGGACAGTGTCATCTCAATCATCTCACCATCCTCAGGAGGTTCTCCTGGCCCGGTTTAGCCTATATGTGCACAAAGGTGGCCTAAAGCCCGATTCATTTCATTTCAAGTTTGCCTCACCTAGATTAAGCTCTGGTTACGGCCCAGCTCTGGGCATCGTTCACACCCACGCACCCTTGAGTAAGTCGCACTCACTGAGTCCATGAACCATTGTTGTCTCCGGATTGAAATCCTATCATCAGCCCTACATTGGAATAACGCGTTAACTGTAAGTTAGTTGGTTCGACGCCGGCTCATCATCCTTGATGGTGGACCGACATCGAACGAACGTTTGTTTTAATACATTTAGATGCCGAATGCTGAGGAGACGGTAGACGGTATCCAGCTGCAACTTATGCGATCGCGCGAAGCATCAGCGTCTCTGACGATTGCTTCAGGTGATAACTGGTTACTGTGTTGTGACCAGTTACTGCCTTATACTTCGTCATGTTCCTCTCACATAAACCATCAGCAATAAATACTTGTTGATTGTTGCTTGTTATTTGTTACTTGTCAAAAGTGTGGTTCGAGTCTGAGTGAATCAATGCTCTGTGTGCTATCACCTGATCATGTGACTGTCCTGGCTAAAAGTGAAGGCACGAAGTGAATCAATTGACTGTTGATTCAAACTGTGATCGAATGGAGTCACTTTTTCTATATATATATATTTGTAATGCTGATCAGCTTGTCCTCTGTAAATGAACTATGTGTGAAATCTACAGGTTTCTGACTTGTTCTCTGCCAGAATAATCTAAGAGTCTATAACAAAAAATATTAATCAAACTGAGTCGTGTGCAAGTTTATCTACAAGATAATAATAACTGCATGATATGATGGGAGACACGCATATGTCAATGATAATTAAAGGAACTAACGGTAGTATAGTCTTGGAAACGGTAACTCTCATATATTGATTTGTTCATCTAATATATATCAATTCAACTATAATGAATGTTATTAAAATAGACCAAATATGACAGGCATGTTCGTTATCTTATAATAAAGACACCTTATGGATATAGTTGATTAATAAACGTTTTTTTATGTTTCACAGAAATGTAGGCCTACTAAGTATGTATAGTCCTGGATGTATTCTTGTATGTATCTTTCACCGACATCAGCTATGATTAACACTTGTAGTCTTAGCTCGACTGTTATGCGAATCAGCTAAATTGAAATCGAGATATCTTACAAGAATTGTTTTTATTGTAAAATGTAAAGACTATACTATCCTGGCATACAGAATATACTGACCCAAGGCTGATATAATGCTGGTCCAGCGTCGCAGTTAGTGGACCAGCGTCAAGCCAGTATTGGATATAGGCCTATATCTCGTGTTTGTTTGGATTGCATCGTGTTTAGGTTGCCAGAGAAAGTTTTTAATTTTTTAATTCAGAATAAACCTCACTGGTTCAACCATGCATTTAAAATATATATATATATGAATTCGAATATGTATAGATCTTAAAATCTAAAACTTCCAGTCGACATAACACATTTTAAGTGCTAGAACAGATCCCGTAAGCATGAAAATGTAGGGGTAGACACTATTTTTAGGAAGATACATGTCCTAGACGTGGGGGATATATTTTGGCGGCCATTTTGAAAACCAAGATGGCGGCCAATTCCACTTTTACTAAAAAGAGAAACACCTAGTTTTTAACACAAGATACATAAAGGTGTCAAAAAATGCATTAAAACAAAAATTAACAGCGACTTTCAACGAAATTACATTGTGCACCTGACTATATACATCAGAGTTGCCAGATTGAATCTTATTCCCAACCCACACTGTAGTAGTTTTGGTAACATCACATCTATGTAGGTCAACTCCTAAATCCTTTGAATAACAAGGATTTTCATTCTTCCTCATGTTTTTTTAATAATCAAAGCCTTGTCGTTGTCTGACAAATATAACTCACCGTTAAAGCGACGCAATCAGACCGATATCATCACTTTTATTTTGGTTCTTTGATAATGTCCATAATAGGCTATGTCAACATGTCCAAAAACTAGAATTCTGTAAGTTTTTTTTTGTGGTGTTGCGCATTTACCAGTTAAAAAGGAAATAAGGACGAGATTTAATTTCACTCATGCATGTCCAAAATAAGAAATACAGGAATAACTGATAAACGGGGTTTTCGGTACTGCCACAGCAACCCAAAATATAAAATACTTCCGCAATTCTAATCCATAGACATGTTTAGATATCATGGAATTATTAACATTGATTAGGAGCCAAAATAAAAATAATGATTATTTAATGATTTTGGCGTGATTGTGTTGTTTTAAGTTGATCAATTCAGTAAGACAATACCATAATTATGATTTTGTACATACATGTATAGCTGTAAGACCAAGTAATTAGAATAATAACATAGGATCCGCCTATACATCATCAGTCGGGGGAACCCCTGTAACACCCTTGTAAACTAGAGCATGGTAATATAAATGTAATATAAATAAAGGGTTTTTCTAACCTATTACCATTTAGAAGTAGTGCTATGCATAATAGTATGGCCAAATGTAAGACAATCAGTTACACCAATCATTACACTCTATGTCAAAACATAATAAATAATAATTATATGTACTTACGGTACTGTATTTAATGCTGTTATGGTTTACAATGTTTAGGCCGGGACAAACCTCTATGAATAAGACACATTGTCCCAATGATGTTTTAATGTTGGCCAACCATTGTATACCGTAAACTAACATTATAACACATTAGGTTAACGTGTCGTGTTTGCTGGTCATTGACGCTCTGGAATTAGTACACCACCCACTCCTAAATTAATCTTTTTGTTATTGATTGACCAAGAAGGTTATTGGTCAGCCCAAAATGACGTCTATTTTCTGGACAGGCCAGGTTATTTACATGGCAGTAAGGAGGACATAATAGCATTTCAAATATCTCGTAATGACTTATTAAATCATTCTTATCAGATGTTGCTTTACAACAAAAAATAGCATATATATTTTGGAGCTGCAAAATAAAATGACATATTGTTAATTTTATATAAATCGAAGAAAGTTACCGTCATACAAATAACCGTATTCATCACTCAATTGTATTACAATAGTTACCGTCATCCTGCTTATTTTTCTACATTGAGTTATCGTTTCCCACTATGGAAGTGTCTCAGATTCTCGCATCAAAATTTTACAGAGCTCTTACTCTGATATTTAATACACTAAAGATGCTAGCTATGTTGTAGGCCTACCAAAATAAACTTGATGATTAATACTGATGAACAATATTTAAAATTTGGAGATAATCAAAATAAATAATCAAATGAAATAAACAGTAAACAGACTTTTCTCGACGTTTTCTTTATCTGGCATATTGGGACTACAGTAAATCAAGTTAAAAAATAAAATTATTAGTATTGTATGGGAGAGTGGAGCTAGTTGATGAGTGTGATAAGATGCTACTGTAACATCGATGAATAGCATAGGCTTAGCTATAAGATGTTCGTGTAACATGGGTGATTTTTTTAATTCAATTGATCTGGCAATCAATTGAGCATTGCCAGATAACCACAAATGACAAAATGAGTACGTATTTCATGTCAATTATTACTATTCAGTAGATATGTCGGACCAATGGACTGTTGGACCAGTGGAGTGTCGGACCAATGGACTGTCGGACCAATGGTCTGTCGGACCAGTGGACTCTCGGACCAATTGACTGTCGGACCAATGGACTGTTGGACCAATGGACTATACAGTTCGTTGCTGATGCCATTCATCCTGCTGCTATTCAGTATATCTGTCGGACCAATGGACTGTCGGACCAGTGGACTGTCGGACCAATGAACTGTACCCGTCACCTCTACCTCTCAAAACACGCACTTGACATTTTGAAATATTTCTCCATGGCAATTTTGATGGCTTTTTAAGTCTACAAAGCAATCAGAAAGTGATGTGATAAATTATCAAAAGCACAACAACTCAGTGATTGAAAGGTAGTTTGTTTGTTGCCGCTACTGTTGCCACTGCTTCTGTCGCTGCTGTTGCTGCCACTGTTGCACCTGTTTCAGAGTGTTCCCGCTGCTGCTGTTTCCGCTGCTGCTGTTCCTGCTGCTTTTTAAAATAATTGAAAAGTAGTTTGTTTTCTATGTGGAGTCATCTTGAAACCGCCTGTCTAATAAACACAAGTACATCCACCTTGTTATAAAACTATGGAGAACATACAACCAATGATTGACCACTCCTGGTATCAATGGGATATCAACTCACATCAGGTGCAAGTAAATACAAATAATAAAATAAAAGCTCTGTGTTTAAGAGTCAAACAGGTGTGAAAATTACCGGCACATAAAGATTAGGGGCTCGTTTGGTCAAGGAAATCTTATGCTAACTTTCAGTCTTTTATCATTAAGAAGTTAAGACGATGTTTACCATGTGTCATACCAAATGACGGAAAGTTAGGATTTTACTGGTAAAACGAGCCCCAGATATTGACCATGTTCATTTAGAAATGTGACGGTAATAAACATGACTAATTAATTGTGACAGTAGCTTCAGACTTAATACAGCTTTATCTGACAATAATAATACAAGACAGTATGGCCAATATCTGCACAACACTTTCTACAGCTTGTTTAAGCTTGGTATAATCAACTATATATAACTATTATTCTGGAATATCAGTGTATGCAATGCAGCTTAGAGCGCTCAGACGTGTGTAGAATTATAGACAGATAACAGTAAGACCACCTCATACCTGGTAAAATTGGGACAACTCTAAATCAGTGTATCCAATGCAGCTCAGAGCGCTCAGACGTGTGTAGAATTATAGACAGATAACAGTAAGACCACCTCATACCTGGTAAAATTAGGACAACTCTAAATCAGTGTATCCAATGCAGCTTAGAGCGCTCAGACGTGTGTAGAATTATAGACAGATAACAGTAAGACCACCTCATACCTGGTAAAATTAGGACAACGCAAAATGTAACCCTTTAAACATTAAAGCATCATTTCGCATCTCTGAAAATTAAATTAATTTCCTGAAATCTAGTGCTTTTAGAACGAAATTTTTCATAGAAATGTTTTAAAAATAACAGTATATTTTTTAATTTGTCACTCACTTTAAGTCATTTTCCTCCACTACAAGTAGAGAATTGCGGCAGCAATTCGTGGCTTGTAGTGGATGAAAATGACAATGGTAAATTCAGGATTGAATCACCATGAATATAACAGCAACTGGAATGGTGATCCTCAAATACAAATAGACGGGTATTACTGTATACAATTTATATACTAATTGTATGTAATTATTAAGAGTGACACTTACTTTAAAATGTTCAAAATAAATGACAGATAATTAGCCATTTTGGCCGCCATGAAGTAGTTTCTGTCCGAAACTTGCTAAATTTTGCACTCATTCAAGCTATTAGTGGAATGGTATACATTTTGGAGCGATACATTAAAAAATGTGTGAATCTCGTTAACGAGAAATTTGTCGAACGGAAGTGGCCGCACGTCGGCCATTTTGAATTTGATCAAGTTTTATTTTTTCATGGTATATCCCTACCTGAAACTGCACATTTTGTTCTATAGTAATAGTCTAGCTATCAGGTCCGATTTTCCAGATATTACACATATAAAAAAAATAGTGACCGATAATCAGCCATTTTGGCCGCCATTATCTAGTTTCTGTCCGAATCTTGCCAAATTTCGAACTCATCCGAGCTATCAGTGAACTGGATATAGGGTATAAATTTTGGAGCGAAACATAAAAAAATGTTGAGTGAATCGCGTTAACGAGAAAATTTGTTGATCAAAAGTGGCCGCAAGTCAGCAATTTTTTATTTTATCATGTTGAAATTTTTCATGGTATATCCCTACCTGGAACTGCACATTTTGTTTTATAGTAATGGTCTAGCGATCTGGTCCGATTTTCCAGATATTACACATATTAAAAAAATAGTGACCGATAATCGGCCATTTTGGCTGCCATGACCTAGTTTCTGTCCGAATCTTGCCAAATTTCGAACTCACTCGAGCTATTAGTGAAACTGATAAGGTATAAATTTTTGGAGCGATACATGAAAAAATGTTGAGTGAATCACGTTACCGAGAATAATTGTCGATCGGGAAAAAGTCAAGGTCAAAGGGGTTACAGAAAGGTCAAATGTGCAATTAGTCAAGCTTCAGTCATGATTAACCTGTATGTGAAGTTTAATGTGCATTCCAGTTATGTGAAACAAGTTATAGTTCTAAAAAGTGGTTGACAGACGGACGGACGCGCCTGGTGACGACAATAGGCATCCGCCAAAATTTTGGCTGAGGCCTAAAAAGTGCCCGAGATTCAAACCTAACCCAAATTCAATATCTGATATTAAAACAAAGAAACTATTTGATCTCAAATTGATTTGATTTTAATTATAGGCCGCAAATATAACTATAGATAATTAGTTCAATACATAGTTATTTTGAACCATATACAAATAATAAATAATGAGCAGGCCTTAAAAAATGTAACGTTATAATTTACATTCTAAAAAATAGGTTTTATTTTGACAAATTATCTACCCAACGAAATGAAGAGTGAGTGAGTGAATATTGCTTTACGTCGCTTTCTGCACAATCATGGCAATATTGCGATAGAAGGAAGCCCGAAATCGGGACTATGCCCTACTCCTATCGAATGACTTGAAGGGTTCTTTACTGAGCTTTTATGATGATTTCAAATTGAAAAAAACTCTTTAGTCCCCATGGTTTAAGCAAAAATAATTTAGCGTGACATGTAAGGCTGACAATGCAACAGATGGAAAAACAAAATTCTCTCCCATTTTTTTAAATGTCCTTTTTCACCAGAGAAATGGTCATGTTGATGCAGTCATTTCGTTTTCTACTGTTAGTTCATCATTGCACTCATTCCCCAGATGTCATACTTTTGAAATATTCAATATTTTGTTGCAAAATTTCCAGGATAGATGCCAAATGCCCAGAAAAAAGTGTTGACAGCCACATTTAGGCCTATCAAGTCCTCGCGAGATAATAGGCCTATATTGATGTAGCGGGTTTTGGCATAATGGATTTATAATCGTTCTTCATTGGCACATCCATGGCTACGACACTGCTACACATTTTAGACAACATTTAGCATGACGCCTAAAATAATATTTCAGGCTGTATTTCGACACATCAATCACGACATTGACATCATCACATTTAGGCTAACGTTACACATAGTGAGTGTCACAGTGTCCGAAGTAGGCCTACAGACATGAGTGACCCCAGACCCCAAAGAAGGTCATTTGACATCTACATGGACATCATCACATGTATGGACAATATTCACAGTGGACGCTAAAAACCCCAGACCCCAGATGACGCACCCCCACATTTTTTAGTACTTCTTACACTACACTACACTACACTACATTATACTACACTACACTACACTACACTACACTACACTACACTACACTACACTACACTACACTACACTACACTACACTACACTACACTACACTACACTACACTACACTACACTACACCACACTACACTACACTACACTACACTACACTACACTACACTACACTACACTACACTACAATACACTACACTACACTACACTACACTACACTACACTACACTATACACTTTATACTACACTAAACTACACTCTACACTTTACACTAGACTACACTACACTTTACTACACTACGCTATATTACACTACACTACACTACACTACACTACACTACACTACACTACACTACACTACACTACACTACACTACACTACACTACACTACACTACACTACACTACACTACACTACACTACACTACACTACACTACACTACACTACACCACACTACACTACACTACACTACACTACACTACACTACACTACACTATACACTTTATACTACACTAAACTACACTCTACACTTTACACTAGACTACACTACACTTTACTACACTACGCTATATTACACTACACTACACTACACTACACTACACTACACTACACTACACTACACTACACTACACTACACTACACTACACTACACTACACTACAATAGGCCCAACACTATACTACACTCGGCACAGCACTACACTAGGCCTTACGCTACACTACGCTACATCTTACACCACACTACGCTAGGCCTTACACCACACACTAAAGTATATCTAAATGGCTTTAAATATTGTTATAATTTGAATACATGTAGGCCTAATAATAATGTAAACAATAACACACACACACACACATATGAAAGGTTTTTAATACCTATGTCATAATGATATTATTCTCTCTCTATCCTTCTCTTCTTTCGTTCAGGACCAGTACTGTTGGTGCATGTTGAGTCATTATAGGACTCAACTGAGCTGGAATTTGTGTCAGTGTCAGTACCATTTGATCTAACAGGATAATCTGGATCAAAGGAGTCTCCTAAAGGGAGGCATTTCATGCACGGACAATCATCATACCATGCATCTAATACATCCTTGTTTTTGTTTTGATCACCATAGTTATAAAGTAATTCCTCCCCAGGATTAATCAACCTAAGGGCTTTGAATCCTAAGGTGGTGGCTCTATCTGGACGCCTAACTAACTCAGGCTTCACATTGGGGTGTCTGATGGTATGGTTGATCAATCTACCAGGGCTTGGGGCCCACTTAGACTCATCTATTGAGTCGATGACAACTGTACAACCTTTGTCTTTGCAGTGAAACAAATAGGTTGTGTTTGCACCTGCAACTGTCCTCTCATAAGCCGTTGCATCACCTTCATAGTATGAATCCCCATAATAGTTGCAAAGCAGCTCCCCTTTTTGAAATCGGGTTGTGGCTACAATAGCTCTACCCCTTACCCCACGGGTCACCTCAAGTAGGCCTGGCCATACTTGCGTCCTTACACCCTCATAATAAGCAGCATCTTTTCCCTCTTGTAATTCTATGGCCATCTCTTTTGTGGCCTTACGATTAACAGAGGCCAGTGGCAGATTTCCATTATCAGCTTCTCCAACTCTATGGAAATATTGCAGGGAAGTTGGGGTTCTGAAATATTCCTTCACCTTGTGTTTAGTTATGAATTCCATAGCCTGCTCTGTGCTGGGCTCAATATTGGGAAACTCATTTAGTAAGATACCCCTAGTGTGCTGAAACACATGCTGTCTCTTGATAAAGGTATACAAGTGACGTATATTACGGTCTAGCTGTGTGACTGGTTGAATCAATTCTGCACCTGGCTGCTTCATCAGCCATAGCTTAACACCTGAAAAACTAAGAGAATGCCGTCTAAAATAGTTGACAGCTTCTTTCTTCCAGGCGTCCATGAGAGGCTTACATGGTACACCATCCACCACTTGTGATCTAATTTCTAAATCTCTCGGCAGATCTAGAGGTCCGGGCAGATTCTGTCTCATTGCTCCTGGGATCACAATATCCCGTGGGTTGCATTTTAACTGGATCAAGTGACGTTGAAAATAACACTCCCCCAAATTAACCCTAAGGACCTGGCCCACAGGATCTGTTTCTTTCACCAGCAATTGAGGCATATAAATACACCTTGGATCACACTCACTGTAATCACCAGATTTACCAGCTTCAATATAGGCTTGGATACAGGCTTTAGAAGCCTCGGTGGGTGAAACAGGTTTAAAAGTAGCATCTCTACTATGCTTCTTTTGAAACTGACATGAGATAACGGAAATGTCAGAGAAAGGTTTTCCACCTTGAGTGATCATAAGTCTTGATCTATGAGGCTTCAGAGAATCTGTGGGCAATACAGGTCTGAAAATACTTACATAACTACGGAGTATGAAAAAATCCAGATGGTCTAATACCACAAAAGAGCCATTGTCATTTCTGATCAAAACATAATGTTTGGTGCTGATATGACTTAAAAAATCTTTTAAAGTCAGAGATGACAATGTTATTGATCTAATAAAACACTTAATTGTCAGCAT
Organism: Flabesymbios commensalis; assembly: GCA_964017125.1. Taxonomy (NCBI): domain Eukaryota; kingdom Metazoa; phylum Annelida; class Polychaeta; order Terebellida; family Flabelligeridae; genus Flabesymbios; species Flabesymbios commensalis. Next base: position 12,474 of record CAXHKU010000310.1, read on the forward strand.
TGCTAAAATGTAATGTGACACCAATCTATAGCTGTCAGGGGAGATTTTAGCATTCATTTCAGAAGATCTGATGGCCATCATCACTGCAGACTTCAGAGCCTTATCATTGACTATACTCTGCAGTCTGGCTAAATCCCTCTTCTCAACAACCACTGGTTCCTGCGTTTCAGCTGCTGAAGCTGCCTGCTCTATATCAGAATCATCTACCATCACTACATCATTGTCATCTAACACAATCAATTGGATGTTCATTAATTCCAGGAGGCGTTTAATCTGACTTTCATGCTCTACCTGTAGCCCTGCTTCTGCTATTTTAGTTCTGAATGATTCCATGCTGACTGTGAGAGATATATCAGCATCTGAATCATTCACCGTCATAGGCCTAATATTAGTGGTATCTCTTGAAGCCATATTTACTCAATAACACAACTTATCACTTCCCTATGATCTCTCACCTGTGTACTGTATCACCTGTGGTCTCACTTCTACCTATTCTCTTACCTATATCCTCTTGTTCGTCTCACTGTGTACTGTATCACCTGTGGTATCACCACTACCTCTTTCCTTACATATGTCCTCTTTCTCGTCTCAATTCTGATTTCACTTCAGATCTGACTTGTACACTCAATTGTCCTCTCAACTTGATAATACACTGAAACACATGTATGGTAATAAATACCTAGACATTTCTAAAAGACAGGCGCGCAGGAATTTGGTTCTTGGTGGGCTACGCATAGCATGAGGTCGAGGGGAGGGATATGGAGGAGTGACCACAATTTTACAGTAGAAAATCAAACGAAACAATAGGGGGTCTAGATAAATGATATGTAGGCCTACAATTTATTTATGATTTATATCACTTGATTTAAAATTCTGTAATTGATATAACTTTGTTAATTAATATTGATGTCATTCTTCATACACATAGTTTATATAGTTGTTGCAAAAATTGTTTATGATTATCTTGAGATTTGCTCAGAGCGAGTGTGAAGGTATAGAGGCCTAAAGATTAAGCCCCTTGTAGAAGTGACATTATTTCACAAGTTTACATCCGTGGATATTTCCTAATAGATTAAATGGTTTGAATATTCTTTGGATAAAAAAATAATAATAAACACGCAAAAAAAGAAGCACCAAAACACATGATAAAGTAAAAATGAATGAATGCGTTTCAGGCCACATTTGTGCTTATGCTACCTCTCAGTCACGGAGGCCCCCCGCAATATTGAATCAAGATAAATTGAATAAACGTGATAGAGTGAATAACGTCAATAAAGGGAACAATTAAAGTGAATAAAGTTATTAATGTAAATATAGATATTTTTGTAATAATTTCACCGCAAAAATCGAGCAGGATAGTTATAATTTATAATTGCATATAACAGCGATACAACTAAAGTTGAAGCTTGCAACAATAATTTAAAATAGAAGTGTGTTCAACGAAGCAAATAATGTATTCACTTTAATTGTGTCGACGGTTTGTGTGTGGCATATAATTATATGAATTGTTTCAACAAGGAGGCGTGATTATGACTGAGTGGAACCCTAGCAAGTGTGCTGAGTGTGATTAAGGCGTCGTAGCTCATTGTTTCTAGTTCTGCCTTACCAATTCTTCATTAATATAATATACTGCTCATTCACATATGTCTGGCAGGAAGAGGCAAGGGAGTCGAAAAAAAAACATTTTAGAATGTCATATAATTTAGCTGCGCCTTTGGTGAACAAAGGGTCACGGTGGTCTAACTGAGGTGTAGATTATGAGATTGTGGTGTGAGGAGCGCGCAGCGTGGGGCCCTGCGCGAAATTAACGTCGATACACTGGTCTCAAATCTTAACTCGACGAGGCCGTTTTCAACGTGATCGCCTAGTCACCTTGAGAAGAGAAAAACAATGCTGTTTCTCCGCAAACCCCACACGGGAACAGCGGGGTTCAAACCCGGGACGCATGACTGGTGAGGCAGTCAGCAGGGGCGGATCCAGGATTTGCAAAAGGAGGGGGCCGGAGGTGAGTTTTTAGGCATATTTAGGCCAATTTGGGGGACTTTTTAAAGAATTTGGTGCAAAAACGGGTGGGCATGCGCCCCCTGCGCCCCCCCCTCTGGATCTGGTCAGGAGCTCTAGCCACTCCGCCACGTCCCCTTCTCATCTGGGATTGTGGAAAAGTACGTCCCCCTTCTTATCTGGGATTGTGGAAAAGTTAGAAATATAATATTATACTCACGGCACCATGAAGGTAGGTGATATTTCGACAAATCGATGGCCTTAATTATGTGTCAGTGATTAGAAAAATCCCCACCTCCACTAACTATTTAGAATTAGGCCAGTCCGACAATCAGGTGGGGCTTTTGAGGATAATTTTGCCGCAACATTGAAACAACCTTGATTGAACATATTGAACAAGGGGGGGGGGGGGGCAAGCGTGTAGATCATGTCGAGCGTGACAGCGATAAACCCCTGCATGGTCACCCTCGCGCCACGGTGTCTGATCTTTACACCCACGACTAATTAGCAGTCCCTGCAGGCGTCAACCAGTGTTTTCTTTGCAGTCATGAAAGGGAAATTATACAGGCATAATGGTTTTTCAAAATACATTCTTTGATAATTCAAAGGTACGCACTTGCGCACCTTGTGTATGCCTGTAGGCACGCTTGAAAGATTAACTCCTAGTTTGCATATATGACTCACCCCAGCGTGAACACGACTCTCCAACCCCTCAGCTCGATTATGACTCTTACCTCTCAAGACCCTCAGCTTGAACATAGCATTCAACCCCAAGCTTTTACTATTACATGTCCGTCAACTCTCCTTCAACATGTTCAAGTTCAATGCAGTTTAAAGGGACTGGCCCAGGCTAAAATCATCAAAAAATCGGTGATTTTATTTCGGGTTCTTAATATGACCATATGATGTAAACATGTACATAGACTAGAACTACAAATTTTTATAATTTTTGTGCTGCGCATTCATCAGTTAGACTAGATATAGAGACGAAATTCCCGCATTTCCTATTTTTGACATGGTTGTCAATAATTACAAATCAGGAATTTCGTCTCTATATCTAGCCTAACTGGTGAATGCGCAGCACAAAAATTATAAAAATTTGCAGTTCTAGTCTATGTACATGTTTACATCATATGGTCATATTAAGAACCCGAAATAAAATCACCGATTTTTTGATGATTTTAGCGTGGGCCAGTCCCTTTAACCCCTCTCACAAGTTGGAGCCGAGTAGGCCATGCGTGGCTTTAACACGTCAACTCCCCAGCTTGAGCATCACTCTTCCAGCTATGTAGGCTCAAAGTTGAACAAATACATATCTGCATGGTGTTTGCCTATATCTCAGCAAAAGGTAGCCTTAAAACTTTATGCACACCTTGACCCAATGTTGGTTTAATGTTGTGGCCAACATTTTTTCAACCTCTAACTTGAAAAATGCATAGGAAACCAGTTTTGTCTCTTAAGTTTCTTAATCGTCGATAATAATGTTGCATGAAAGTACCGTGTGGTTTGTTGCATTCTTTGATAGCGAAAACATAGGGTTTGGTGAAATAATCTTGTGTCTATCTCGATTTTTAACGAATATATGATCACTTTAGCGATTTCATGGTGGCCATTTCGAATGATAATGGTGTCAAATCAATGTAACGTTTGTTTTATTGAAGAAGAAAATACATTTATTTGACCAAAACATAATTTATTACAAATAAAGTGAAAAGTACAAATAACAGTCAGGAGACCATAGTTAAGACAAAAAATGCCGCTACCACTATGGCCACCTTTCAAACAAGAAAAAATAATTTAAAGATATTCAAGTTGCAAAAGGGTCAATGATTATAAAGAAAACGATATTGTACCAGTGATTACATAATAAATATCTTCAAGCGTGAAAAAATGTAGATGGATTTATACAAATATATTTCAAATATATAGCAAAATGATAATGAGACGGTCGTCCCAACAAAAATGCAAACTAGCTTGTCATGATATCATAATAATAATATAATAATATTATGTCAATACAGCTTGCGCAGAGCCAAAAGGCAGCAACTGCACACTTGTAAAGTAAGCGGATGCTGCCCTTCGGCTCAACAAGGAAGAATGAAACAAAGCACTTTACTCAGCTCCAAGGAAACAAAAGGTCGGCAGACCCGACCCTTTGGTACCATCAGAGCGAAAAGGGAAATTATGAAAGAGTAAAATGACATATGGTTAAACATGTTAAATAATATTAAAAGTAAAAAAAAAAAAAAAAAAATCCATTTTGATTCAACATGTTACATATATAACAGTGATTTATATTACATACAGTATTATATTGCATTCCTTAATACCGAGTACATATGGTTAGGTGAATATCTCAATTATTGATGAAGATATGATAACTTTAGTGATTTCATGGCGGCCATTTTGAATTTTGCCTGCACAGAGGGTTGTGACACCAATTTGCGAACTCCATCAATTTGTTTTTATTCTGTAGTCTATTCTGAACATTTTCATATAGGTGGCATATTTCAACCATCAAAATTCCATAGGAGTTAGTTATGAACACAAGCATTTTCACAGGGAACAAGTTTCGGCAGTTTCGTCTCGTCAATTTCGTTTTGTTGCATCGATTACAGAAAGCCGTCTTCAAGTAGGTCAATTTTTTTTGTATTTTGATGAAAAATAATGGTGGGCACGATCTCCAGTGGAATAATCAATGTTACAACAATTTTCAAGAAACACATCCCAAATATTAGGCCAAACATTTTTTTCCTAACACAATAGCTTTGTAATTTAGTTCGGAGCTATTGTGTGCGATTGGTTCAACTCACAAAGTGCACAAGTAGGGCATATTCACCCAATGATGTTTCAATGTTGGGCCCCCGTCTTCGACGCTAGCCCAACATTGAAACAGCATTGGGTGATTTCTTCGTGTTTGCTGGGATCATACACTAGATGGCGCTCTACTCTAGGTCTTTGTACTTTATACAACAAGCCTTATTTTCAAACGTAAATCTGTTTAAAGCAGCCCATTGGGATGACATCAATTTTCGTTTTTAGTCTTGTAATGAAGTAGTGTATCACCTAGATCAAGATTTTTTAGATTTTTACAAATATTTTTAATCAACATTTCTATGAAACCAGAAGGAACCCAAACAAACGATTTGTATACCCGAAGGACGATTGAATGCTTTCACAGCATTGGGCCATATGCTGATGGCATCGGCCCAGCGTTGGGTAGACAATCAGTGCTGCAGGTGTGTCCTCCCGTGTCCTGACTATAAGAGAGCAATTAGCGACGACTGCTCTGATCTTACCGTCTGATACGTGGGAATATGTGATGTAAAGTGCTGAATATTGCTGACTTGTTTTGTTTACATGGCAATATACGACCTGGAAATACAACTATTTCACTCTTTTTCAGTGCTTTAAAATTGTTTTTTGACTTTTTCGTATTTTCAGTTAAGATCAGTAGGCTATATAGCTTCATATAAATTAAATTTTCAAAAGTGACAACATTGAAAAGGTCTCATCCCAAGGGGTCCCTTTAATATGTTAGGCTAGGAACTCGTGTAAATGACCAATTTGAGATTTTTTAGGCAGAGAATCAGAATGATTTTTTTTCAGACGTTTCATGAGCATAATCTGGTTCAGATCTATTGCCTTGGATTGGTCCCACTCTGCACACGTTGGCGCTCTAGGCCTAAGAGTCGGAATTGTTTTGAAAATATAGGCCTACATTAGTATTTCTCATTTGATTTGACTTGATCATTGACTGTAAAATAACACATCGGATTGTTCTGTAAAACACAAGTTAATCTTGTTGGTTGTTCACCGTCTAAGACGATGTCCCACAGTAAATCATAGATTCTACCCAGGGTTCTTACTAGCCCTGAATACAAGTCTATTTCGCCCGAGCTGCATGGCGGAATAGCCTTAGGTTCCCACTCCACTGTGACAGTGTGAATTTTTTTCCATGAGTTTTCCATGACAAAACTCAGGCATATAGGCCTACCGGGTATAAAATAGTTGAAGAATGTATCTAGCTCGATCACATCACACGGACTGGATAAAAATGTGCATTACAACATTTTTTTATTGACAAATATTTTTTCCATGAGTTTTGGCATTTTTCTCAAATTCCATGAGTTTTCCAGGCCTGGAAAATAAAATTGCAATTTTCCAGGTTGGGAACCCGCGTAGGAACCCTGTCTACACTCTCAGATCTTATAGTAAAATCTATGAGTAAACCAATGTTGGGCCAACGTCTGGAGGCCTAGGTCGTAAATGGAGTAAGGCGCTCCATTTACGACTTATGCCTCCAGGTGCCAACGTCTCATGTTTCCTGGGTATACTAGCCTAGATCTAGTCTAATCGAAAATTTAGTGTAGTCATGTCTATTATATCAAATTGTGTAACGTTTAGTTAGCCCTCCATAGCCGGCATAGGGCGTCTATACAATAGCCTATAGTTGCAGTCAACTTCCACCAGCGTTGGGTGATTTCTCAGTCAATTCTACACCAATTCCCATGAAATTTCACAAGCACTTTTTTCAACTATTCCGGCGCCTACCCTGAAAATTTCGTGAAATTTGAATGAGTATTTCAAAAGTTAGACCATTTGACATGTAGTGGAATTTCGTGATTAAAGCTGATAGCGTTCAATGGGTTTATAGAGGAGCGTCATAATTCGCAAAAACTACATGTCAAATGGTCTAACTTTTAAACTACATAATATTTCCCCCTGAAATTTTCAGGGCAGGTGCCGTAAGACTAGAAACTAACGCTTGTCAAATTTCATGAGAATCGGGTGAAAATTGCTTGAGCAATGAGCGAAAAACATGCAACGCGAAAGTGATAGATTTAAAGTGACTTTTACTAGGGCCTAGATATATACTTTTTACCAAAATTATCTTGATAGGTTTATACCCGCCGTCAGATTAACTTGTGTCGCATGTTTTTCGACGATCTCTCAGTTAATCCTCAACCGATTTTGATGAAATTTTGCAAGGACTATTTTCAAGTCACGCGGCCTACCGTGAAATTTTCATGAAAAAATATTATGAAGTTCAAAAGTTAGACCATTTGATATGTAGTAGACTAATTTTAAAATGTCGACGTCCCTCTATAAACCAATTAAACTGGTTAAATTAAAGTTTGTTTTAAGCATGAATTTCATTACATGCCGGATGGTCTCACTTTTTAGGTATACAATATTTTCTGATAAAAAAATCATGGTAGACTAGTGACTCGCAAATAGTCCATACAAAACTTCATGAAAATAGGTTGAGAATTGACTGAGAAATCGGCGAAAAACATGCGATACATGTAGTCTACAAGTTAATCTGACGGCGTTTTTTTTATAGTTGCCGAATGACTAGAGAAAATGTTGTTTTAGGGGCCTTGCAAAATTTAAAAAAAAACATCCTAAAAATATGGATAGATCTCAACCCACATACACACCCCCCTATCCATTTTTTAGGGGGGGGGGGACCAATCTCCGACGTCATGGACAGAAAACTTCAAGTCATATAACCACTTTAACAACTTTTAATAACGTAGTCGTAGTACGTAGATCTATATACACACACAAATGCTCAAAGATTTAAAAAAAATGTTGGTTTACCTTTTTTTCTATCCAAAATGACTCAGGACCCACACACCCACTTCCAAATTTTGTTTGGATGTTTGGAATTTTTTCAATTTTGCAACATTTCTTGGACTCTACTCAAACAACTACATTTTTTTTGTTACCTTGAATTACTTGATATTTTCTTTAGCTTTGCTTGGGTAAGCCAGAATTATCATCTGTAAACCTGGCAAATCCAGCAAGTTAAGTAAACATGCGTCCAGGTCAAATGCCCAGAGTGAATTGAGCAGGGGTCTATGCACGTGTTCTGTAAAATGTGAGTTGGCAATTGGACGCCTCCTGGTGGAATGCCGGTAGATCTAATAACCAGATAATAAAGCAGTTATTTTAGTAGCCTAATCATTGGGCCACGCTACCACACATAAGGCCAATGTTCAACCAGCATTAGGCTAAAGTTTGTGAAAAAAACAGATTAAATCCCTACCCTAATTGCTGATATCAATCAAGGTTGGTGATTGGATCAACTCATGACCTGTAGACTGATTGACATATCTCATCTGCCAAGAATGTAGCTCCGCCCCTTGAACAGTTTGACAAGTGATAGTGAGTGAGTCTTACTATCTCTCAAACAGAGCATCAAACTCTACCTCCCCCCCCCCCCCCCCTGATCGTCACTGGGACGTCTTTTGTTCTCTGCAGTATTAGTCCCAGATCTATATTTATAGGCCATATTTGGGATCGACAGGGGAAGAAATGAATGTGTTAAATGAAGAAATAAAGGATATCATGAACAGATAAATTAATGAGTGAATGAAATAATTAACCAATCAATTAAATAAGTAATCAGTCAATTAAAGTGACCTGATCAAGCCTTACTTTTTTAAAATATCTCACTTTATTAGCAGTCATCAGGGGGCCTATGTTTGGAAATGTAAAGTGCTTCACCATGAGTAGCCTATGTACAATGCGCTAGGCTGATGCTGGCTCGAAGTTCTCCCACACTCCCACTGGGCTGGCAAGGTCGCTGGTCACGGCCGGAAACGAAGTGTCAGACAGGCATCCAGTCTAGACTGGGACCGACTCAATGCTAGAGATTTTATTCAACATAGGCCTAATTATCAATTATCTTTTTATTGAGAGTCGTCTAGTCTATATGCTTTGTAACAATTATTATAACGTTAGGCTTATAAAATATTTTTGTGATTATTAAATAAAAGAGCAAAACACACCTGGGAAGCAAACAGGAGCGTGAAGACGAAAATGATCAAATATAATAGACTACTATAAGAGGAACACACCAATCCTTCTGTTTTGCACCTAAAATGTGTATTGCTGGTACTTAGCTGGGTCAGAGCTAAGAGGATGATTGACAGGGCACCTTAATGTGGATATAATGACGGCACAAACAAAAAAACATCTACACTTCAAAATGATTCCAATTTTGAAAATAAACAATTTTAAATAAAAAAATACCCAGTGTGCTATTAATATAATGTAGATTTAACCTAACCAGTGCTAGCCTAACCATGGAAATGAAAACCTACAAGGCCTATAAGCTATACTATTCATATTATTAGTGAATAAATGTTAGCTTATTTCAACAATTTTTTATTTTCAACAAATTTCACAAGCTCTATTTTCTTGTGATGCTACGATTTACCCTGAAAATTTCATTGAAAAAAAATTGCATTGTTCAAAAGTTAGTTTATTAACCCATTAACTTACACGTCAACTTCTGAAATACCTTCTAAAACTTCCTAAAATTTTCAGTTCCCGCCCCATGACTGGACAATAGTGTGTGTAAAATGTCATACAAATTGGTTCAGAATTTACTGTGTGTGGAATCCGCAAAACTCATTCACCCTGGTTAATGAATCAGACTATAGGTCCTCTGGGCCCAGCCTATAAATGTCGCTATGAAGGGCTATCACAGATAGATCAAACCTATAGCCTCCCGCTCTCTGGTCAAGCATGTTACCTGCTGGTCACGTTTCGTGATGATAGTAGGCATAGGCCTACGGCGTTGGTAAATTAAACCTTTAGTTATTTCACTCACTTGAAGTTGTGTCTCGCTACCGTAACCCACAACTTTAAGTGAGTGAAAACTACTCTTATATAGTCTATATGAGGGATTCTATAATTTTAAGCACCAGCACTGTCCGCACCTTGTAATATTTATTATTGAATATTTTGATTTAATTTGATTACATAAATGCAACGAATGACCTTTATTTTACAATATAGCAATATTACAACTCAAAAAATTCTAACATAAATGTGTTTTTTGAAAGAAATATTGTGTAAATTTAGCCAATTTTAGCCAAAAAGCCTTGTCCCACATTCTAAATTCCACATAAACAGGCGATTTATTCTAGACTTCCTGTATTATATATTATATTTGTTTCTGATATAATGTTAGTGCACAACACTATCTATAAGATTATATACAAGTTTTTTTAAATAATTTTATTATTTTACCACTTTTTATGCAATTTATGTCTGTCCCACGTTGCAGCGACTCTCCGTAACGCTTATAGTTTTCAGGTAATTTCTATACTTTTTCTGACCAAAATATCACTTGTCTGGTGCCAAAGAGTTGCGCGAGACCTTCATGCTGTGAATCGTGAAAAAAAAGTATAATAAATGTGTTTTTGTTTAGAAATAATGTAAGGTTTGTGCAAGTCTTTGGGTGAGTATTTTAATTCAACGTCTCTCCGTAACGCGATTTTTTACACATAAATACTGCAATTCAACTTTTAAGCACCCTACAACTTCCAAGCCTACTACAACCTCATTTGAAAAAAACAAAAATAATCATAGTATAGCATTATACATAGATGCTATGCACGATTTAGTAAAAAAAACGTCTCTCCATAACGCGTATTTTCTGTCTCTCCATAACAAAAATAAAAACGTTATGGAGAGAAAAAGTCATCACAAATTACCCTTTTACTCATTTAAAAATAGCTATAAGCCTTTATGAATTTAGTATTTTAACCAACAAGTGACACTTGTTGAAATAGTAACTTTACTTTTTGTCTTTTAAATTGTGTTGGCACCGATATTTAGTATTTGTTTATTGTCACTCCATAACAGAAATAATTGTCGTTATGGAGAGACAATGTTCGTTATTATTACTCTCCATAACGACAATAATCGTAACGGAGAGAAATTCCTTTTTCATTATTTAAGGGTTATTGTCATAAAGTGATTCTTTCTAAATTAAGTTATCAACATTATAATAACCATGTTCAACTACTTGTTAAATATTGTATACTTTTGTAGAAGGGTCACTGAGAAATTCAAGTTTGAAGATTACTCCGTAACATAAATTGGTCTCTCCATAACGGTGAATTAGTCTCTCCATAACGGTAAGACAAATTTAAATTGATAAAAATAATCATTTAAAAGTGAAATTAGGCTCTGCTGACAACGCTATGTCAATAAACAAAGCTAATTTGACATGTGTTTAAATTTTTGACAATATCCAGACAATCTCATATATCAAGGAAAATATCATCACTGGTGCCTAAAATTATAGAATCCCTCATATCTTTAATTTGAGTATAAAAAGTGTTTAATCTTTATGTTTAATCACTAATTTCACTCCCAATAAGTTGAATAACTATAAATAAAACCTGCTAATATAAAACAGGGTAAAAAACGACGTGTCGTGCTTAGCCCGGCCCTGCAGCTAGCACAGGCTGTGCATTTCTTGGGTGCTAATATTTCCTTCTGGTTCATCAGAAGTCACAGCCGATTTCAATTTATTTCATAGGTGGATCCAGGGGGGGGGGGTCACGTGATCCCCGTTTATTTTATAAATGCCCTTCTCGAAATCTAGGAAATATAATTTTACGTATAATATTTAGATTAGATGATAAAGCGAGTTATTTGTTATTCCTAGGCTAGACTAAATAGATCTACTTAGAAATAGTGTATTTGGTATATTATTTGCCAAAAAAGTCGCCGCACCTCCGAGGCTCGCCTCTGATTTTATAAACTTGTATGTCACATTTGTATCCTTCCGTGACCCTGCCCCTTTTCCTCCCTACATCCAACCCTGGATATGGGATGTTACGTTCTAAATGATGTGCAAACCATTCCACTGATCAGACAGTGCTACTGACGCAGGTCCACATAAATATTTCAACAAATAGGCCTAGTTCTAATTTTATGAATACAAAACGTATGTGCCATCATTAGGCCTATAACTGCTCAGTTGAGATAGGCCTATGACCACTCCAATGTAGCCAGATCTCAACTGAGCAGATAATAATTATTAAGTAGACATAGGCCTACCTGTTTTGACATAATAAACACAAATCACTGCTACTGCTAGTCTATAATATTTCTACTTTTTATTTCTGATACTGAAATTAGTATTATTGTCGGGAAGTCAATATGTCACTTGATCGTGTTTCATGTCCTATGCTGTGCACATGGATTAAAAAACGAATCGAACGAACGGCGAAGCGCCTGATCTTAGGGGCCGTACATCGAGGATTGCAGTTTCTAAATAGTCTAAAAAACAAAGCTAAAAATGTATAGCTAGTGTGTCAATGACACAGAAGCTCATCCTCAATTAGGGCAAGTTGATTACGAATTAAAATTTCTGAAATCCACGAGACAGTTCCTTGCACACGTACGAGCTCTTTCATATAAACTGAACAACAAATCGAACTGAAATCGGATAACAATTGAGAGAGGAGAAGCATTTCTTGTGAATTGTGGACAGAGTGCCCCAATTGGGTCTTAATTAGGTCATAAGTTAATTATTAATTACAATTTCTGAAATCCGTGAGGAATTTAATGCACAGGCTCGAGCTCTTTCAAACAAACCAAACAGAATGGAAATCGGATAAGAATTGAGGGAGGAGAAGCATTTCTTGTGAATTGTGGACAGAGTGCCCTAATTCGGTCTTATTTAGGTCGTAAGTTAACCCTTTCAAGCCTGACTTTACATTGTCATCTTCATCCACTACAAGCCGCGAGCTGCTGTCGCAATTCTCGACTTGTAGTGGATGAAGATGATTTGATGTGGGTGAAAAAGTAAATAAAATCGCCATTTATTGGTAAACGAGTTTTATGGAAATATTCATTCCAATACCCTTGGTTGTAGGAAAATTAGGTCTGTTTTCAGGGATGTGAAATGATGCTTTAATGCATCGTGAGGTCTTAAAGGTTTTTTTTTAATAATTAAAATTTCAGAAATCCATGAGAATGTTTAATGCACAGGCCCGAGCTCTTTCAAACAAACCAGAATTGAAATTTTCAGTTTTAATATTTCTATATTGTAAAATATAGGTCATTCATTGCATTAATGTAATGAAAATAAATCAAAATATTCAATAATAAATATTACAAGGTGCAGACAGTGCTGGTGCTTAAAATTATAGAATCCCTCATATAGCGCTTAATGGGTTAATCGATTTTAGTACTGGATCAAAGCACTGCCATTGGGAATGAAATGTTAAACATCAAGTTCTGCAAATGTTTGGTGTCCAATTAAACAAATATGAGTAATTTTCACCCACTTGAAGTTGTGGGTCGCGGTAGCGAGACACAACTTCAAGTGAGTGAAAATGTAAATTCTCATGAATTGAATTACGGCGCTATAATTTATTCAGACAGTTTCATCAAGTATTTAAGATCATGTGACTTGAGGTCTAGACTAGGCCAACATAGTTCCATGATCTTACAATGTGAATTAAGATTGATCTTCTAGCCCTAACCCCTAAACACAAGATATGGAACGGTCTCATTCAACCAATTTCAAGTTAAACATAGGCCTACATCTAATTATACCCAAAGTCACATTGAAAGTGATCAACCAGGATCGAATGTTTTGTCGCGGATTTCTCAGTCAATTTTCAAGAGATTATCATTAAATTTTGCGAACACTATTTTTCAAAAGAATCCCAATAGCCCTGAAAATATCTTCAAATTATATAGGGTCTAGCGTATTTCAAAAGTTAGACCATTTGACGTGTAGTAAATTGAAATTACGACGTTCCTCTATAAACCCATTAAACTAATTCTAGAATGCTCTAACTTTTGAAATATGCAATATAATTTTTGCAAATTTTTTGCCGCTGTTAGGATTTGAGTAGGAAATGGCCTTTGCAAAATTTCAAGGAAATCGGTTCAGAATTGACTGAGAAATCAGCAAAAATCATGTGATCCTGGTTTAGGCCTAATCATAATGTGAAGGCCATGCAAGTAGGCCTATAGCACTTTACAAAGTGACACTGATAGATAGTCTAGACCCTTTCATCTCGGCTGTCATTTATAATTAAAATAAAGAGACTTTGACTGCAGTAATGGACCTCAGGGCTATCTCTATAAGGCCTAACCCTGTCTAAAATTTTTGTAGAATGAGACTTACTGTCCTTGACCTCCCACCCAAAATGTGAAGCTAGCCCAATGCTGGGTTAAAGTTGGCCCACCGTCTGCGACGCTAGCCCAACATTAAACCAATACTGGGTTAACTTTATAGTGGTTGTAGGGTTTGATGTAGTCTATATTATTGACAAATATTATTTTAGTTGTGACGTCATAATCAATACAAATATATTCTAATGCAAGTGAGGACAAGCTGTGTAAAGTTAATCTGCCAAAAAATAAAATCACAACAATAGGATTGTAGGCCCTACTTTAAAAATACCTTGCATTCGCCCATAGTTAACTGCATTTAGAGGCTTATTAGCCCTATCCCAGCAAACAACAATATTGGTATAATGTTGGTCATTTGACCATCTTCGACGCTGGCTCAACATTATAGGCGACCAATATAATAGTCTGTCCAGCTGTGGACGATTTTCCAAAATGAAAGTTAACTTTTCGCTGATTAGACTATCTCTACTCTGTCAATTGTCGATTCTGAAGCGATTTTTATGAAGTTTTCCAAACACTATTTTCTAGCCATTTGGCACCTAGAGTATCCTGGAAATTTCGTATACAAATTATTGGGCTATCATTATGACATCCTCATTTTGTTTATTGCTTTTATGACAGTTTAATATTTCTCTGCTGACGCTGTTGTATTATTTGCTGTGCTTCTTTACACTGCGGATTTCGATGGTAGTTTATAGTAATAGGTCCTTATCAATAATTTTACTGTTATAAATATTGTGTTTCTTTTATGGTGTAGGCTAATGAGTGATAGTTTGTATCATTTATTTAAAGTAAGCATAGTATATGTAGGCCTATGTGTTATCTAAGTCTGGTCACAGACATGACAGAAAGAGGACAAACAGTGCTAAATATGTCTTAGATTGCGGAAAAAAGCCATCGGAATTAGACAAAATATCAGTCGGCCCCCCCCCCCCCCTAGACTGTAACGTTCCTTCGTCACCTTCCAATCCAAATCCCCCCTCAATGAAAAGCTAGATCCGCCCCTGTGTAGGTCTAGGCTTTTACTATTATAGTACCGGTATATAGGCCCCTATAGCTATGTGAATATTGTGATTGTTTTCAGGGGTAACCAACAATTTGGTTTACCAGAGCGACAACCTGCTGGGGACAAATTAGCTAAAAGTGACAATCATGCGATCGTTGGACAAATTTCAATGTGAAAAACTACCGCGTTCATGTTTATGCATGTAAACCATGTAAAGCATTGATTTTTGAACCTTTAATTTAATTTCTAATTTTCAATAAAATAAATTCAAAATAAAACTTGAAGAAAATATTCTGTTGAATAAATGCTGTGAAAAAGTCCGCCAGGCCGATTAGGCTTCAAGTGACAAATGAATCTACTTTGTCCAATCCAATGTAAAAGTAAGAGAAACTTTACCAAAATCCCATGTCATGTTTGTTTCCTATAGCGCAATATCATCCGATTCTCACTTTGAACAAAATAAGCTCCAGCAAAACTATCATATTAAATATAGAAATAGGCCTATAATTAGTAACCTTATCTTTCCCTTCTGGACCCCCTAAACAATTAATATTGAACCCGTTTTCACTTTTGGCACATTGCATCACCCATCGTTCTTATCTTTGTTTACATCCACATTCCTGAGGGGTTTAATTGCCATAAGTGGTTGTGCCTAACATTTACTATACCTTTGAAGTTGGCATTACTCACGCAATTGCAAGGATCAAGTGAATAAAAGTACTCCTACATGTTCAAAGCTTTTTTTGAGAGCTAGCTCTTGAAATTTGGTCAATCTTAGTCAGTAAACATGGTAAAAGCGCACGCACAATAATTGGTCCTAACATTAAAGTGGTTAAAGTGTATGTTAGTCTCCACACATAGATGTCGCTCAAGTCAACCTGCCCTCCACGTAGGGCTATCTCTGAGGTCAGAATGATTGGTGCTAAATGGCGTAAACAAATAAAGTGAATCGGGCTTTAGGCCACGTTTGTGCACATATAGGCTAAACTGGGCCAGGAGAACCTCCTGAGGATGGTGAGATGAATGAGATGACACTGTCCTCCAGACACAGGATTCGAAATTCGAGTCCTGGCGGTCTGAGGCCTAGCACGCTACCTCTCGGTCACGGAGGCTCCCTACAATACTGACTCTCACACGTGGATGGGGAAGAAACATTTTTGTTACGTTCAAACCGCCGAGACCGGGAACCAAACCCCGAGCTCTGGCGTGAAAGGCAGCGGTGCTAACCACTACCCTAGGGCCCCCGCCCAAATGGTGTAAACAGGCCAAGCGGCCATCCTGAATATCAGTGGGTGACACAAAACAAATTACAATAATATGTCAACATTATTTATGATTAAATAAAGCATGTATTGCTATCCATTGGTCAAATTAAGATAACAAAACCAACGTAGGCATATAAGCATAAGTTATGACATCAAAATAACACTCCCCCCCCCCCCCTCCATGAAAAACATCCAGTAACTCGGAATATCTGTGTTAATCAAAGGTGTTAACATAAAGGCCCCTGTCACAAGAGCTATTTTTACTTCCTGTAAATAATAACAGGGATTTTACATGTTTAATTATTTATTAGGCCTAACGTCGTTGCTTCCCAGCAAACACACAACATTTGTATAACATTTGTACAATGTTGGACCTACGTCGAAGACGTTGGTCGACGTTGTACAAATGTTATACAAAATATTTTGTGTTTGCTGGGTTTTTGCAATGTCTTAGAGCTTTGCACACTTTTTACTTGTATTTATTTATTTATTATGTTTACGCCTTATACATGTAGCAGAAATGTACAAATATACGACTGTAAGTACAATTATAGGCCTACTAGGATGTCAAATACAGGTTGTCATCACGCACCATTATAATTAGTCTACCGTATGCACCCCTAGGTCGTTTACCTCATGGATGAGAGTAAAATAAGAAAGAGAAGGCCCCTATAATATGTTGTTGTTGTTCAATGTATGTGCAGTGAAATCATTAAAGTTTACCAAATTTGGACCATATGAACACGTACGCTACATTCGATGATGTAAGTGGTCGACTCCATAATAAAATTATGAAGATCAATGCAAATGATCAAATCATTGTCAATGAAAAAGATCAAATCATATGTGAAATACCATTATGTCCATTGGAATTTGTTGTTGCATACATATCACAGGAATCTATTACATACATGTGTCACTAATACAAGAAGCTATAATATAATATAGATATAACTGTAGGCTATTGCTGTAACTGATTATTTGATCGCAAACTTATTACAACGAAATAATACTAGCTAGACCAAACAAATAATAAGGCCTATAGATGTGCTTAATATGAACAAACATATATTTGTTTATTAAATTTTAAAGTTCAACACTAACGGATCTATTCTATGTGATAATGCTAAATCTACACTAGGCCCTATTTACATTTTAATATCATTAAAGAATAAATGAGAAATAAATCTTATTTCATTTATTCATATCAGAAATATATTTAAATATTGTATGTGTGTCTAACTCAAGTTGAATTTAATAATAATCGGATAGACTACCCGCATTTAGCAATGCCATGAAGCACTATGGCCATCTATCTTGAATCAATAAGATGAACAACATCGTCGTAATAAGTCTCGACAATAAAATAAGTGAGACATAGAAAAATATATATATAATTAGGGGCCTATAAAGAGAATCCCAAAACGTTCATTTCGATTTTCAAAAGTTTAATTTATTGTCATTATTTTAAGTAAGCAACGTTTTGCGAGTAGACCCTACGTATTATATTATATTTTAGATGAATTATTGTGCGATTCGTCGTTCAATTTCTGTCATTGGCTATATCAAACGCCGATATATTTTCTCATAATAGGCCTATTAATATTAGAATGACGTTGACCTCGGGTATGAAGGGTTCAACGAACTCTGACTTCCGGTTTCACAGACAATATCAGGAAATCTTACACTTATCAAAACCCTTGATAGATTAACTATAAAATTATACCAAATATCACGTTAGGCCTTGTCAGTTATTTATTTTAATAGCAATACACTCACGCTTATAGGCTTACTCTCAGAGGCTGAAAAAATCAAAAATTCACTAATTGTGGTATGGTTTAGCAATGAATCTGAATACATATAACCTGGATATGAGACACCCAGAATGTTGGATGTCATGAGAAGTGCACATCCATAAATCGCTTGACAGAGAAATAACCGAAAAACGATGTTTCATTTTGGACCATCATCCTCCACCGTGATTATGTCCTCATATGTAGGTGTTGATCCACAATGCGAAAGGTCGGGGATACAAATTCATGCTCTATAGAAATAATACCAATGAGGCCTTATATATAAAAAGGTTAAGTCGTGCCGGGCCGCAGAATATCACAATATCACAATAGCGGTACCATCATCATGACGTCATCTCTTTACCTCAAATAACAAGATACATCCGTGTGGTTGTTGTGATCAGCTGGTCGGAACGATTAACATTAACAAGATATAGGCCTATGTAGGCTACTGTCGATCCACAGTACAAGGGGTCGGTGTTCAAATCATCATAGTGTGATAACCCATACCGCATGACAGCATCACTGTAAATGTATGTAGTTTCCGTATTTAACAACTAAGACTGGTTGAGGAGCTTTCCCCAGGCACAGCCTCATGGAACGCTCTACCTGTACCCATACGTAATCATAACAAAGCATGAAAAAACAAGAAATAAATAAAGCCCTCATGATTAGGCCTACAGCTTTCCCGTTCTGGCGCCTTGGTGGCCCGTCTCACAGTTGACCAAATTGCTTTGACCTGGATTATCACACATGACCATACTGAGGATTTGTGCGCCTCAGAGCTCGGTCCTCTAACGATTTCGATGTTCTAGAAATTTGATTGATTGATTGATTGATTGATTGATTGATTGATTGATTGATTGACTGATTGACTGATTGATTGATTGTTTTTTTTGCTTTATTGATTAATTGATTGATTGATTGATTGATTGATTAATTGATTGATTGATTGATTGATTGATTGATTGATTGATTGATTGATTGATTGATTGATTGACATTCCAGTGACATCCATACCAGTTTTTATTTAGACTACCACCCCCACGGATTTGTGTGAAAGGAATATGAAACTTATATTAATCCCCAGGTCTGCAGCTTTCATATCATTTTTAATACAGAAACAATGCGATTGTCATTTACACTGTCTTTTGTATTTAGGCCTATGTATTAGGCCTACAGAAAAGCCGCCCACCACCGTAGATTTTATTTTGCTGAGTAGCCTACCACCACACACATCGGAAATAGTTACTGACAAAATACCACACCCACCGGAATAGTGTCAATTGAAACCCACCACCCCTTCCGGAAGAAAACGATTGCCGTTCATGAGGGGAAGCCCGAATTTTGCTGGAACACCACGTCTTGTGCTCAGCAGAAGTGCTAGCCATTAGGTGTATTAGAATTTAAATGCCGCTTGGCTACCCTTAACTTTGATTTTGCTAAATCATAGGCCTTTACCAGTAAGATGGACAATGTTGGTTAGATGCTGGCACGGCGGGCTTATGATATAGGCTACGATTCATAAACGTGATGATAATCAAGTCACATGCGCCTCAAAAGGTGTGAAGACATTGTGAGCGACTGGTGATCTTGTGAAAACAAAACACGTTTTAAGCTTTAGTTTCGTATAATTATGACACTGCAGTATTGAAAAAAATCCGTCACTTTCAGGTGAGCCCTCGGCTGTGATTCAGAGGTCAAAAAGGCAATTTAAACAGTTGTTAAACAAATATCGGGATAACTAAAGACTTAATAGTCACTGTTTAATATAGTGAGTAGGCCTCGGCTACCATCGCGCCATTGGAGGCTAAACAAATAATAATGGCGCATTTTGAATATTTCCCGGGTTAGACGCAACCCCATGAATTACAGTCTGTTATAAAGCCAGATTACGGACAAGAAAGACAGCCAAATGCTGACCTTAGTAAAATTATCTTTAGTACATGTGCTTTGTAACATGCCCACTGTCTTACTTTGTAGACCTATTTATACTCTCAATATAGAAAACTGATGTTATATAATTAGGCCTATGTGTTTATCGGGTCTGTGGCGGTGAGAGCGTGCGTACTTAGCCGCAGCTGTGACCCGGAACTGAAATAAGGCACCATAATATTACCGTGGATAATGAATGAATGAATGAATGAATTGACAAATGAATATTTAGAATTGTAAGGGGGTCGGGTCGGGGACCCGATTTTTTTTTATTTTCAAAGGCTTTCTCCTGCAATCTAAGACATATTTGGCACTGTTTGTCCCTCAGTAGGCCTATATCACCAGTTCATAAGGAAACCCCTAAATCAAATGAGGGGGGGGGGGGGGTAATTCCAGGGGCAGATCCAAGGGGGTGGTATGGTGGGTTTAAACCCCCCCCTCGATTTTTTTCAAATATTTTTATTTAGGGGTTTCCTTATGAACTGGTTCACACTGGGGGAAAACAGTGCCCAATATGCCTTAGATTGCAGAAGCAAGCATTTGAAAATAAATAATTACCCAGGGTAGGGCTTCTATGACCTGCGATCCAGTGAATTATTTCTTTCTCAAGTTTTAACCCCCCCCCCCCCCATGTCAGTGAAAAACTAGACCCGTCCCTGACCCCCCTCCCCTCCTTGGATCCGCCCAAGTATTTTCTGTTTGCCGTTGTTGATTTAATCTAATGGGGGATACCCGCCTTAGAAATAGGTAGGGGTGTGCCTCCGGCATGTTCAAAAGCTGATTGTGTCGAAATATACATCATGGCTAAAAAGACGCCCTGTCCCTATTTTGAAATTAACACCGAATTTAATTGATTGGTTTATGGTGTAAAAACTACCAATATACTTCATGTTTTATGGTATTTTTAAGCTCTTTATTATTTGTTTATACAATTTCTAGGCTATCTGCTCTGAGACTAGGAAAAAGTGATGGAATTCCGCTGATAATGGTCTGAGAAATGAGCAAAATACATGCTGAATCGGGTGCCCAGAGTTGGAAGCTCAAAAAAGCACCCTGTGCCAATTTTAAAAGCCCGAAAAAGACACCCTGTGCCAAAGCTGGAGGGCCAAAAAGGCACCCTGTCCAGCGGCATATCCCCAGTACGCCAAAGTATAGGAGTAACCCTCAACCCCCACCCCCGGGCTCCAATTTTCGGAGACCTAATTGATCTCAAATGATTTGCTTTGCGAACTGAACTGAACCGTATCTTCTATAAAACAAGAGAATATAAAGCGTACAGATGAAGAGGATATTGCCAACGCATTTAACCTTCATGTTTTTGTCGACATTATATATGTTAAGAAATCAGCAGGAGTAGATGGCATCAGTGCACGTTAAAGTTATTATTAGGCCCTATTGTTATTATATTATTATAGTGATGGACGGAGACATATAGTAGGCCTAGTTTTGTGTTCATGCGACACTCAAATTGGATTTGGTTTAGAAAAAAGAAACAAAAAAGTGTTTAATTGCGGTTCTGAAACTTCCCAAAATTACCACATGTGGTTAAAAAATATATGTTACTGCACCAAGGCATTGTAAGATATCTGTTTTTATATATCGATTTTCTTGTAGAAATGTTTCTTAAAGAAATGAGCATGTTAGAATCACAATAAGAACTTTCGTTCCAACTGTTCACAGGTGTGCAAAAAAGTGACATTTGAGTGTCAATGTATTTCGTCATGTTAGCACGAAGATACAACTCAGAAATATTCATAACAAATGTTTCCAATGTGTCTGAAAGTGTATCATACTTTGATATAAAAATGTCATCTTTTTATATAGAGTTGTGGAAAATGAATATAAGTAGAAGGAATTGCATATCTTTGAATGTTATTGTGAGAGTGTCAAGTTTCTAAATTCTTTCAGTTCTCATAAGTGATATAAACAAGATTTTTCTTTTCTGACTACCTACCATCATGGCAAGGTGACGGCAAAAATGGGTAATGACGAAATGAAAGTTGCAGGTTAGTTGAACTTACCTGCTCTGATTTTTTTATCGTCAAATAAAGAAGGTATTAATATAGGCTGTAGCGTTAGCATGACACAGTACTGTTAACATAATAGTAGGTGTGCAATTAAATCTTAAAACACTATGATGTTGTGCATATTAATATGCATGGTCCATTCACACAATTCACTGAACATGCATTTGTATATGAGCCACAGCAGTCTTAAAAATGTGCTAACGTGAGAAAAGCTTGGACACCTTTGTTGTTAATGTGACAATGTACTTGACACATATTAGTGTATCGTGACATGCTCTTTGACCCTTCATATGTTTACTTTGTGTGACACTGGAACGTGGGAGTGTCATTTAGGGGTTGAGTGAGATCCTTCTTCTCATCCCTCAAAAATCAGGCATCCAAATGTGAGATCTAAAGATTTGTGTTTAATCTAATTGTGTTTACATATCCAGTATTACATCAGTGGTTAGAAAATGTTCTTTAACAACAGAATACTTTGGGAAGCGTCATTGGCATCTGTCACGTTAGCACTTGATGTTTATTCCAAACAGCAAAAATAAAATAATGTAGCCCTTCTAAATGCAACAATCTGAAACCAGCCATTCAAGAAAATATTTCTAGCTTTGTGCATATAGATTCTGAGCAAGGATGCGACTTCTATTAGCACTGTTGCTAACGTGACACTAGCAACATGCCAAAATAAACGCCACGTTAGCATGACTTACTTGCAACGGAAAACACACTTAACTTTAAAATAGATACTTGTTTAGTCAGAAATATTATCTTCTGTCTTTTAATTTTCACTTGAAGCTGCTTCGTTGTCCCTACATCTTTTAATTTTAATTATATTTCGTTATTGGTATAATACTCTGTATCATTGACATTCATCAGATATCAAGTGTCTTAACTTTGTCACGTTAGATGTTGCTGTTTATTACAAGCCACCGAAATAGGCCTACAGTTATTTTAGGACTTTGACAAAAATGACACTTGGCATTACGCAACTTCCTTGCCTGATCACAAATACAATCTACAGTCTTTTAATTTCAATTTGAATATTGTTTATGGTTGCTTCGTCGCTATTAATTCTTTCAGCAGATTTTATAGTAATTTTAATAAATCCTTTCTATTTTTTTCACAAAAACATATTTTTTTTGTTCTATTGATTTATTAAACTATCCCATTGACAAAAGTATCTGAAAACTAACATAGTACTGCTGACAAGAGTAAATTTTGACAACATTTTGATTATGGTTGGAAAGTCAACGTGGCACTTTTTGGTGTTTGATGTCTTATATTTCCAGTAAATTCTCTCATAATAGATAATAGGCCTATTAGATGTCTGTTAATTATTATGGGTTGCTGGATACTGAAAACAAGGGGCATTTACCTAATGCGGTTTCAATGTTGGTCCATCGTCTTTGACGGTGGCCCAACATTGAAACAGCATTGGGTGAATGTTCTGTGTTTGCTGAGCCAGTCAGACATTTTATAGTCTACACGTAGAGTGCTTGTCAGGCTATACTATACAATAATATATTTTGTCACTAACTGTGAGATAAGGGTGGGCCAATGCTTTTGACGCTGGCCAGGACTTTTTGTTTGTTTTGAAATTATAATACACACCATCCCCAGGTTTCTCAAAGCAATTGACCCAGATAGTATAGGGGTGTCATTAGTTGAGATGGCTATCTTCAGGTCATCTCGACCAATGACATACCTAATATCTGGGTCAATCTCTCTGAAAATCTACAGACCTACTAGTACTACTGTATGGTAACGACTGGGCTCTCAGTGCTGGCATAGAATTGAGCCAATGCTGTAGACGTTGGCCCACCTTTAAACCACAATTTGGAAAGCGTGTTGGTGAATTAGGTCAGACAGCCCCAGGGACAGCAGCGTCATCAAAGACATGTATTGTCAGTGAGAGGAGGAAGTGATTGTGAAAGGAAAACCAACACATAAATGTGTTTTGAACTGGAGCCTCCACGTAAAACCACAGAATTAGAACAGAATTAGAATTGATATAGTTCTTTGGTAAAACCAAAATGTCACCAAGCCAAACGTGATGGTAGCCTATATCAGGAGTTGAACACTACTTTCAACTTTGTAGGGCATTTCTTCCTCTTCTAATTGTTGTATAACTTCATAACACGTTGTGAAGGGTGGCGTTTGCTAACTAATCTATGGAGGCGGCTTAATTTGTCACACTGTAGGCCTACAGCCCAGGCAGCGCAGGTTTTTTAAGATGAGTATTTTACTTTACATTCTGTAAGCCTAATAGATAGTAGATCTATTAATTTTGTAAAAAAAAAATTCATAAATTTATTAGCTAGTTACGTAACAGCCCCTTTTGAGATGTAGACTAACTATTAAAAATACGTATTAGACTTTGTGTATGTGAATATGGGATACAGTGGGCCACCCCATACATTGTGATGGGCATATAATTTATTTAATTGTGACTATCTGACTATGGCTCATTACCCACACTTTAGGACATATTGTCGCTTGTGTAAAAACGAAATTTATTTCTGTTCACATTCTATAATGTTGATAGTAGTTAATATTAATAATAAAATTAGTGACCAGGAAATGATGCTAGTTAGGCCACCGCGTAGGCCTATCGGTAGGCCTATGTGATTGTGCACGCATTGTAGCCTACAGATAATTTAAACCAGCGTTGTGGTGACGTTGGGCCAACATCTACCACGCTGGACCAGTGTTTGAAATGCAACATTACTGTCATGCTACACATCATGGTACACATCATGATTTATAATTATTGACAACCATGTCAAAAATAAGAAATACGGGAATTTCGTCTCTATATCTAGCCTAACTGGTAAGTGCGCAGCACAAAAATTAAAAAACTTTTGCAGTTCTAGTCTATGGACATGTTTACATCATATGGTCATATTAAGAAGCCAAAATAAAATCACCGATTTTTTGAAGATTTTAGACCTGTGCATGTCACTTTAACAGGAAAAACATAAATTTATTGCATTTCTGCCTGTTTTAGTCATCTAAAGTGTGACAGAACTTGGAAGTTATATCTTTGGACCAGTTGATTTAGACTAGACCAGGTGACAAAAATCTACTTCTCTGGATTTGGCTGACATCATCTTCTCTGGCAACTTGCCAAAAATCAGGTAATTTCTACAAAAGCAAATTTTTTTATTGGGCCTAAAATAACAGATCATTACTATTACTTTCCAGAATTTTAATTCAATATAATGATAGACAAGTATATAGATTTGATAGCTGATAGAGTAATCCCTACCCGTGTATAGGCCTATTATCATAACAGTAAAAATAATAAATGAAATTGGCCAAATGGATTTTAAATAGCAGGGGTTGTTCCGGAAATTAAGGAAAGTGGGTGTTCAAATTTAGTTTGGTTGGCCTCCAACAATTTTTCTTTTGATTTAGGTCGAAATTAGACATACACGAAGGCCTACAACAATGTTTTTTTTAGTTTTTTTTAGCTAATAGATGGGAGTTCAGGGCACGCGCCAGCCCAGAAAATGTTGAGATTCAAACAACAAGTTTATATTGGGATGTTGAGATTCAAACAACAAGTTCCCATTGGGTTGCTGTGGTTTTAAATTCCAAAAGAGGGGATGGTCAGGACGCACTGACCCCCTTCTCCCTACTGGATCCACCACTGAATAAGGCCACCTGAAGCTGGGCAATGATTTATTCATACCCGAAATGATCAGTTAATTCAGATGTCAAAAAATATTCTTACTCTTGTCCAGTCTATGAATATAAACATGGTATGTTCTGCGTAGGCCTAACCACAAGGGTGCCAGGGTACATTTTGTGTAGCAAACAGTGGCGTATGCAAAAAATATATGCCTAAATAATAGATGGTGAATGCTTAAATAAGTTGACAATTCAGCTGAAGGAGGGGGGGGGTGTGAGTCCATCCACCAGCAGGAATTTTTTTCATCCACTGGTGTGATTTTCTCCTCCCACAGGAGACATTATCATCCACTGGTGTGATTTTCTCCTCCCACAGGAACCATTATCATCCACTGGTGTGATTTTCTCCTCCCACAGGAAACATTATCATCCACTGGTGTGATTTTCTCCTCCCACAGGAAACATTATCATACAATGGTGTGATTTTCTCCTCCCACAGAAGACATTATCATCCACTGGTGTGATTTTCTCCTCCCACAGGAAACATTATCATCCACTGGTGTGATTTTCTCCTCCCACAGGAAACTTTTTCATCCACTGGTGTGATTTTCTCCTCCCACAAGAGACGTTATCATCCACTGGTGTGATTTTCCCCTCCCACAGGAGACATTAATATCATCCAATGGTGTGATTTTCTCCTCCCACAGGAGACATTAATATCATCCACTGGTGTGATTTTCTCCTCCCACAGGAAACATTATCATCCACTGGTGTGATTTTCCCCTCCCACAGGAGACATTAATATCATCCAATGGTGTGATTTTCTCCTCCCACAGGAAACATCATTATCCACTGGTGTGATTTTCTCCTCCCACAGGAAACATTATCATCCACTGGTATGATTTTCTCCTCCCACAGGAAACATTATCATCCACTGGTGTGATTTTCTCCTCCCACAGGAAACAGTATCATCCACTGGTATGATTTTCTCCTCCCACAGGAGAAATTATCATCCAGTGGTGTGATTTTCTCCTCCCGAAGGAAACATTATCATCCACTGGTGTGCTTTTCTCCTCCCACAAGAGACATTATCATCCACTGGTGTGATTTTCTCCTCCCACAGGAAACATCATTATCCACTGGTGTGATTTTCTCCTCCAACAGGAAACATTATCATCCACTGGTGTGATTTTCTCCCCCCACAGGAAACATTATCATCCACTGGTGTAATTTTCTCCTGCCGCAGGAAACATTATCATCCACTGGTGTGATTTTCTCCTCACACAGGAAACATTATCATTCACTGGTGTGATTTTCTCCTCCAACAGGAAACATTATCATCCACTGGTGTGATTTTCTACTTCCCCGTCCTAATTATCTCTTTAAATAGGAAAATTATGTTCTTGATACCTTTGGCAGTAAAATCATGATAGTAGGCCTACATGCTTCAAGTACTTTATGGCAAATTAATTAGTGGGCGGGGGCCCTAGGGTAGTGGTTAGCACTGCTGCCTTTCACGCCAGAGTTCGGGGTTCGGTTCCCGGTCTCGGCGGTTTGAAAGAAACAAAAAATGTTTCTTCCCCATCCGCGTGTGAAACTCAGTATTGTAAGGAGCCTCCGTGACCGATAGGTAGCGTGCTCAGCCTCAGACAGCCAGGGCTCGAATTTCGAATCCTGTGTCTGGAGGACAGTGTCATCTCATTCATCTCACCATCCTCAAAAAGTTCTCCTGGCCCAGTTTAGCCTATATGTGTACAAAGGTGGCCTAAAGCCCGATTCATTTCATTTTTCATGTACTTTTTGGCAAATTAATTAGTGGTAAAGTGTTTCCACCAATGGAGGGGTGGGGGGGGATGTGGCAGTCCTGGGCAAATGCGGGGGTTCTCCCCCAGAAATTTTTCACATTCTTTATTTGTGACATTTTATATCAGCAGAATCTGAATTTTACATTTTAGTCTTGTTAGTAACATATGGGTGGGCCCACAATCAGCGACTCATGATCAATGACCCACCTACTTTAACGAGACAGGAAATCATAACACATATGGTGATTCCGTAGGGCGGGGGATGTCACCCCCTTCCAGCAACTTAATTGTCTAAATGTTGCTTTAAACATCACTATTTTTAGCACATCTGGCGTCTCAGAACATGTTTATGAGCAGAGAAGATTATAATAATCATTGTTTGATACACCTACCTAAATTGATCACTTTTGAACATATTCTCAATGGACGTCTACTTGAAAAAAATTCAGAGTCTGCCTGTAATCTCCGAAAATTAATGGGGGCCATGCTCAAGTAGGCCCTACCCTGAACCCCCCGTGATATACCCCGGCAATTATCAATGTCGTCGTTAATAAATTAATGAGGGCCATGCTCTAGTAGGCCCTACCCTGAACCCCCCGTGATATACCCCGGCAATTATCAATGTCATCGTTAAAAAATTAATGGGGGCCATGCTCGAGTAGGCCCCACCCTGAACCCCCCATGATATACCCCGGCAATTATCAATGTCATCGTTAAAAAATTAATGGGGGCCATGCTTGAGTAGGTCCTACCCAGAATCCCCCGTGATATACCCCGGCAATTATCAATGTCATCGTTAAAAAATTAATGGGGGCCATGCTCGTGTAGGCCCTACCCTGCACCCCTCGTGATATACCCGACAATTATCAATGTCATCGTTAATAAATTAATGGGGGCGGCGCATGCTCGAGTAGGCCCTTTCTTAAGGACCCAATGGATACGTATCTGGCAATTATCAATGGTAGGCCCATTAAAAGTGAAATTAACATAAATAAGCAGTGTTTAGGTAATAGTATATTTGACCTTGAACTTGCATTCACCCGTCAGAAATAGCTCAACTTAACACTACTTATCACTAATTATATATATGCCAGTGGCAGCGTTGATTTTTTTTTGTTGCGTTTGTTATATTTTTATCCCCCGCTCGATGAAGTTAGGATGGGGGCTATTAGCGTTGCCTCGATTTTTTTCTTTTTGCACACACATCCCTAAGTAGGTCTATCAGAAAGTCAGTAGTGAAAGGGTTAAAAAGGTGTATTTTGAGGCTTTGATCCTTAAAATTACCAAACAAAACCCTTTAGTCCCTGAAACTACTAATATTAATAATGTTATATTTTGCTTTTTGTTTAAAGATGGATTTTGCGATAAAAATGTTTTGATATAGGTTTAAAAGTGAGGCAAATATAGTGATTTACAAAATATTATTCGCATATATTTTATAACCATTTAACTCCTGAAACTAACAAACAAATAAACAAATTGGACATAAAAAAATATCAATAAAAGCTAAATTTAATGAAAATACAATGTCATTTTATATGCCTATAATTTGTGAACAAAATGCATACATCTTTTATTTTTACATGAAAGGGTGGTTATTTTATTTTGGTATTTTGGGGATTAAATCTTTAAAATACAGCTTGGCAAACAACATTTTTGGATTCGGGACACCGAAATTAGGTCAATGTAGTGAAATCTGGACCTGACTATGACGTTTTTAATATGGTTTTATTTTCAATATCTCCTCTGTTCTTTGTTTTAACCGATTATCTTGTGTTTATTCTGATGAATAAACATGATTATAGGACAGTATTTTGACTGTAGGATTCAAGATGTTGCATAAAAATCTCCAACGTTGATTATAATCTATTATGGAAATTGTAAATGTTTTACAATTAGTAGGGACCTACTGTATTGATGGGGCTGGGGGGGGGGGGGGGGGGAGGCAGTGTTTAATCAGGTAAGATAACATGAAAAAATTCAATTTGATCAAATTTAAAATGGTCGACCTGATCTTAATGTGAAGTTTGATAAAAAGTGACCTTGAGCTAATTTCAAGGTCACCAGGTCACGGAAACCAAATAGGCGTGTTAGTGAACTGGTAAAGGGCTCAAAATCAGAACCAGTAAATCTGACCACCGGTGTGCCTCAAAAATCTGTCCTGGGACCAGTCCTGTTCTCCATATACATGCTTTCAATTGGTCAGATTATGAGAAAACATGGTATAATATTTCATGGATATGCTGATGATACACAATTATACATACGTTTCAGACCTGGTGATGCAGCAAGTCTAGCTGATGCCATCCGCAGACTGGAAATGTGTATTCAGGAAATCAGAATGTGGATGACAGCTAATAAGCTAAAGCTTAGTGATGGAAAAACTGATTTTATGGTGATTGTATCTGCATACTATCGGCAGCTGATAACTTCGCTGGAAATTGCCATTAAAGTGGGAAATACAAACATTCATTCCACAATGTCGGTGAAAAATCTGGGGGTCACACTTTGATACAAACATGACCATGCACCCACATGTCAATCAGATTGTGCGAACAGCGTATTTTCACTCGAGGTCAATAAGTAGGATTAGACGATTCATAAATTATGACACATGCGCTTCTGATGTTGCCAGTACATCTGCGCATTGTACATAAGGTTTTATGTTTAGTATACAAAGCTATGACTTTTGCCACAGTGATGAGAAAATAAATATGACACGGATTTTTTTGCAATTAAATTGATTTTTTTTCATTCATCTGGAGATGTGAACTGCTACATTTGTAGATGTATCAGGTGTGTGTTGGGGGGGGGGGGGGGTATGGGGTATTTTATGACCATCGGCAAACTGATAAGCAATCACTGCAGTTTTACTGTGTCATTTCGCTTATTATTGTGTGTTTTTAATTCTATACAATAGGAACGTAACAGAGTTCGATTCTATTGTATAAGCCATCCATTCACTCCGTGGCGCCTCTGTGTCAATGTAATTCAGTAGATGGTGTAGTCTTTGGCTGTTTTGTTCTTAATAGTCAACATTTATTATACAAAGTGCCTATTTAAGAGGCTGATTTATTTAGAAAAAAAAACATAAAACATGGTTCATGACTGTAAAAAACGTCCCAGCCCCTTAATATGGCTCAACACTATGCCAGCATTGAATCAACGCTTAGCCTTTGCTGAAATATAATTGAATGACACATCAACAAATACAATTCAACAAATAACAAATCAACAAATAACTAATCAATTTTGAATCTCAATTTTTACCCAAATATCTACCCGGCAAACACAAAACATCTGTATAACATTTGTACAACGTCGGCCCAACGTCTTCGACGTTGGTCCAAAATTGTACACATGTTATACAAAAGTTTAGTGTTTACCGGCTATGCCACAGACTTCAGATATATTTCTAATGTAAAAAAACAAATCTCAAGAAATGAACATGTTTTTCTGTGGATACAATAAGGTTGTAATTCTGCCCGTTCTTGAGCATTCAACCAACAATGGTCAGTGGGACTACTTCATATTTTGCTCAGTCCTTCTGAGTTAGCAGTCCTACCCCTAGCCGAGTCATGCGAGCAGAGAAGTGAGATATTCCCTGGCCCGCATGGGATATAATATATCCATGCACAATCCTCAAAAATTGTCATTGAAATACGCTGTACTGCGAAAGACTGTGTGTCACACAAATTTCCGATTTATCTCCGAAACTGTGCGTTAGTTGCTGATTTTTGAGTATATTTCTTCAATGTCGCACTTCCCTGTAGCCCATGATCACCATTAACCTTTTCAATGTTACATCACTAACAGGTTATGTAGTTTTATTCAATTTAATCTGGCAAAATTTTTCACATACATTTTGTTTTTCAAATGGGGGGGGGGGGTGTTGACACACTAGCGCGATTTTGACAGAGTAAGATGTGTTTTATAGCCAGGGCACATTTAATGCCAAAATATGCCAAGGGTAATTAACATATTTTAACTGCTACACCATTTTTACCTTGTTTATTCTAGTTGTTTGGGGAATAGCATTAACCCTAACAGCGCGCTCATCGACTTTAGATGTCAATATCTGGCATCTGTAGACGTCAGATTCTGACATCTAAATTGGATGTGATATGCTGTTGCCGTTTTCGCTTGTTTTATTCTGGATGTTTGAAGTAGACCTATAGCATTTATGTGATGATAAATTATTTTGTGTTCATTTTTTCAAATTAGGATTGTAATTTTGTCCGTTCTAATTGTGTTATACCAAAAAGTCGTATCTGTTCACTCGTAAAGTAAGCAGATGCGACCTTTTGGCTTTGCAGAGCATACTACTCGTCCCAGTCACCTTGTGTCGCTGCAGTATGTGTGTCATACGCTAGATGGCGCTGTCTTTGGCCTTTTGATACTCAACTTAAGACGTCAAAATCTGACGTCTGTAGACGTCAGAGACGTCAGATTTTGATTCCACCTGTTTTATTCCTGAAGTTTTGATCAATAGAATTTATGTGATGAGAATTTAGTTAAATTGTTTTCATTCAATGGGGGAATTGCACGGGGGAGGGGGAGGGGGGGGGTTGTCGTACCTTTTGACCATTTACCAGCTGATGATGGACAGATGTACAGATGGAAGAAGAAATTGATGCTAGATTTTTTTATAACAGGTAATGTCATATGCGACTTTTCGGCAGCATTTATTCAGACTTTCATCGTGTATGGTTGGTGTCTCAGAAATGAGAAAATGAAGATGACACAGATTTTTTTGCAATTAAATTTATTAGTTTTCATTCATCTGGAGATGTGAACTGCCACATTTGTAGATGTATCAGGTGTGTGTTGTGTGTGTGTGTGTGGGGGGGGGGGGTATGGAGTATCTTATCTTTTGACCATCGGCAAACTGATAAGCAATCACTGCAGTCTTACTGTGGCATTTCGCCTATTATTGTGTGTTTTTAATTCTATACAATAGGAACGAAACTGGGTTCGATCCTATTGTATAAGCCATCCATTCACTCCGTGGCGCCTCTGTGTCAATGTAATTCAGTAGATGATGTATCCTTTCACTGTTTTGTTCTTAATAGTCAACATTTATTATACAAAGTGTCTCTTTGAGAGGCTGATTTATTTAAAAAGAAAACATAATACATGGTCTATGACTGTAAAAAACGTATTGAAACGCAGATGTGTTGTAAAACGCGGGATATTCTACTGTGCGACAAAGCTTGATTTCTGTGTTGCCTTCTAATTTAACTCCTTCATTTTCCAAGCTTGCCTTGCTTGCCTTGCTTGTTCCTTCGAAGTTCTTCAAAGTTCCAGAAAAAGGTCCACACAGCTATGCTCAATCGTACCTAGCTGGTAGTTATAATAATCAATTCCACTAAAATCGCAAAATTACAAAGTTTATCTTAATAAATGTATGCACATATTTGCTTTGACACTGACGGGTTGACAGGCTGAAGGACGGATGGATATGTCTTCCTATAGCTTTGTGTGTTGGCCCAATATTGAACCAGATTGGTCAGAGGGACAACTTGATATTTTGCGCAGTTAGGGCCCAGCCCCTTAATATGGCTCAACACTATGCCAGCATTGAATCAACGCTTAGCCTTTGCTGAAATATAATTGAATGACACATCAACAAATACAATTCAACAAAAAACAAATCAACAAATAACTAATCAATTTTGAATCTCAATTTTTACCCAAATATCTACCCGGCAAACAAAACATCTGTATAACATTTGTACAACGTCGGCCCAACGTCTTCGACGTTGGTCCAAAATTGTACACATGTTATGCAAAAGTTTAGTGTTTACCGGCTATGCCACAGACTTCAGATATATTTCTAATGTAAAAAAACAAATCTCAAGAAATGAACATGTTTTTCTGTGGATACAATAAGGTTGTAATTCTGCCCGTTCTTGAGCATTCAACCAACAATGGTCAGTGGGACTACTTCATATTTTGCTCAGTCCTTCTGAGTTAGCAGTCCTACCCCTAGCCGAGTCATGCGAGCAGAGAAGTTAGATATTCCCTGGCCCGCATGGGATATAATATATCCATGCACAATCCTCAAAAATTGTCATTGAAATACGCTGTACTGCGAAAGACTGTGTGTCACACAAATTTCCGATTTATCTCCGAAACTGTGCGTTATTTGCTGATTTTTGAGTATATTTCTTCAATGTCGCACTTCCCTGTAGCCCATGATCACCATTAACCTTTTCAATGTTACATCACTAACAGGTTATGTAGTTTTATTCAATTTAATCTCGCAAAATTTTTCACATGCATTTTGTTTTTCAAATGGGGGGGGGGGGTGTTGACACACTAGCGCGATTTTGACAGAGTAAGATGTGTTTTATAGCCAGGGCACATTTAATGCCAAAATATGCCAAGGGTAATTAACATATTTTAACTGTTACACCATTTTTACCTTGTTTATTCTAGTTGTTTGGGGAATAGCATTAACCCTAACAGCGCGCTCATCGACTTTAGATGTCAATATCTGGCATCTGTAGACGTCAGATTCTGACATCTAAATTGGATGTGATATGCTGTTGCCGTTTTCGCTTGTTTTATTCTGGATGTTTGAAGTAGACCTATAGCATTTATGTGATGATAAATTATTTTGTGTTCATTTTTTCAAATTAAGATTGTAATTTTGTCCGTTCTAATTGTGTTATACCAAAAAGTCGTATCTGTTCACTCGTAAAGTAAGCAGATGCGACCTTTTGGCTTTGCAGAGCATACTACTCGTCCCAGTCACCTTGTGTCGCTGCAGTATGTGTGTCATACGCTAGATGGCGCTGTCTTTGGCCTTTTGATACTCAACTTAAGACGTCAAAATCTGACGTCTGTAGACGTCAGAGACGTCAGATTTTGATTTCACCTGTTTTATTCCTGAAGTTTTGATCAATAGAATTTATGTGATGAGAATTTAGTTAAATTGTTTTCATTCAATGGGGGAATTGCACGGGGGAGGGGGAGGGGGGGGGGGTTGTCGTACCTTTTGACCATTTACCAGCTGATGATGGACAGATGTACAGATGGAAGAAGAAATTGATGCTAGATTTTTTTATAACAGGTAATGTCATATGCGACTTTTCGGCAGCATTTATTCAGACTTTCATCGTGTATGGTTGGTGTCTCAGAAATGAGAAAATGAAGATGACACAGATTTTTTTGCAATTAAATTTATTAGTTTTCATTCATCTGGAGATGTGAACTGCCACATTTGTAGATGTATCAGGTGTGTGTTGTGTGTGTGTGTGTGTGGGGGGGGGGGGGGGGGGGTATGGAGTATCTTTTGACCATCGGCAAACTGATAAGCAATCACTGCAGTCTTACTGTGGCATTTCGCCTATTATTGTGTGTTTTTAATTCTATACAATAGGAACGAAACTGGGTTCGATCCTATTGTATAAGCCATCCATTCACTCCGTGGCGCCTCTGTGTCAATGTAATTCAGTAGATGATGTATCCTTTCACTGTTTTGTTCTTAATAGTCAACATTTATTATACAAAGTGTCTCTTTGAGAGGCTGATTTATTTAAAAAGAAAACATAATACATGGTCTATGACTGTAAAAAACGTATTGAAACGCAGATGTGTTGTAAAACGCGGGATATTCTACTGTGCGACAAAGCTTGATTTCTGTGTTGCCTTCTAATTTAACTCCTTCATTTTCCAAGCTTGCCTTGCTTGCCTTGCTTGTTCCTTCGAAGTTCTTCAAAGTTCCAGAAAAAGGTCCACACAGCTATGCTCAATCGTACCTAGCTGGTAGTTATAATAATCAATTCCACTAAAATCGCAAAATTACAAAGTTTATCTTAATAAATGTATGCACATATTTGCTTTGACACTGACGGGTTGACAGGCTGAAGGACGGATGGATATGTCTCCCTATAGCTTTGTGTGTTGGCCCAATATTGAACCAGATTGGTCAGAGGGACAACTTGATATTTTGCGCAGTTAGGGCCCAGCCCCTTAATATGGCTCAACACTATGCCAGCATTGAATCAACGCTTAGCCTTTGCTGAAATATAATTGAATGACACATCAACAAATACAATTCAACAAAAAACAAATCAACAAATAACTAATCAATTTTGAATCTCAATTTTTACCCAAATATCTACCCGGCAAACACAAAACATCTGTATAACATTTGTACAACGTCGGCCCAACGTCTTCGACGTTGGTCCAAAATTGTACACATGTTATGCAAAAGTTTAGTGTTTACCGGCTATGCCACAGACTTCAGATATATTTCTAATGTAAAAAAACAAATCTCAAGAAATGAACATGTTTTTCTGTGGATACAATAAGGTTGTAATTCTGCCCGTTCTTGAGCATTCAACCAACAATGGTCAGTGGGACTACTTCATATTTTGCTCAGTCCTTCTGAGTTAGCAGTCCTACCCCTAGCCGAGTCATGCGAGCAGAGAAGTTAGATATTCCCTGGCCCGCATGGGATATAATATATCCATGCACAATCCTCAAAAATTGTCATTGAAATACGCTGTACTGCGAAAGACTGTGTGTCACACAAATTTCCGATTTATCTCCGAAACTGTGCGTTATTTGCTGATTTTTGAGTATATTTCTTCAATGTCGCACTTCCCTGTAGCCCATGATCACCATTAACCTTTTCAATGTTACATCACTAACAGGTTATGTAGTTTTATTCAATTTAATCTCGCAAAATTTTTCACATGCATTTTGTTTTTCAAATGGGGGGGGGGGGGTGTTGACACACTAGCGCGATTTTGACAGAGTAAGATGTGTTTTATAGCCAGGGCACATTTAATGCCAAAATATGCCAAGGGTAATTAACATATTTTAACTGTTACACCATTTTTACCTTGTTTATTCTAGTTGTTTGGGGAATAGCATTAACCCTAACAGCGCGCTCATCGACTTTAGATGTCAATATCTGGCATCTGTAGACGTCAGATTCTGACATCTAAATTGGATGTGATATGCTGTTGCCGTTTTCGCTTGTTTTATTCTGGATGTTTGAAGTAGACCTATAGCATTTATGTGATGATAAATTATTTTGTGTTCATTTTTTCAAATTAAGATTGTAATTTTGTCCGTTCTAATTGTGTTATACCAAAAAGTCGTATCTGTTCACTCGTAAAGTAAGCAGATGCGACCTTTTGGCTTTGCAGAGCATACTACTCGTCCCAGTCACCTTGTGTCGCTGCAGTATGTGTGTCATACGCTAGATGGCGCTGTCTTTGGCCTTTTGATACTCAACTTAAGACGTCAAAATCTGACGTCTGTAGACGTCAGAGACGTCAGATTTTGATTTCACCTGTTTTATTCCTGAAGTTTTGATCAATAGAATTTATGTGATGAGAATTTAGTTAAATTGTTTTCATTCAATGGGGGAATTGCACGGGGGAGGGGGAGGGGGGGGGGGGTTGTCGTACCTTTTGACCATTTACCAGCTGATGATGGACAGATGTACAGATGGAAGAAGAAATTGATGCTAGATTTTTTTATAACAGGTAATGTCATATGCGACTTTTCGGCAGCATTTATTCAGACTTTCATCGTGTATGGTTGGTGTCTCAGAAATGAGAAAATGAAGATGACACAGATTTTTTTGCAATTAAATTTATTAGTTTTCATTCATCTGGAGATGTGAACTGCCACATTTGTAGATGTATCAGGTGTGTGTTGTGTGTGTGTGTGTGTGGGGGGGGGGGGGGGGTATGGAGTATCTTTTGACCATCGGCAAACTGATAAGCAATCACTGCAGTCTTACTGTGGCATTTCGCCTATTATTGTGTGTTTTTAATTCTATACAATAGGAACGAAACTGGGTTCGATCCTATTGTATAAGCCATCCATTCACTCCGTGGCGCCTCTGTGTCAATGTAATTCAGTAGATGATGTATCCTTTCACTGTTTTGTTCTTAATAGTCAACATTTATTATACAAAGTGTCTCTTTGAGAGGCTGATTTATTTAAAAAGAAAACATAATACATGGTCTATGACTGTAAAAAACGTATTGAAACGCAGATGTGTTGTAAAACGCGGGATATTCTACTGTGCGACAAAGCTTGATTTCTGTGTTGCCTTCTAATTTAACTCCTTCATTTTCCAAGCTTGCCTTGCTTGCCTTGCTTGTTCCTTCGAAGTTCTTCAAAGTTCCAGAAAAAGGTCCACACAGCTATGCTCAATCGTACCTAGCTGGTAGTTATAATAATCAATTCCACTAAAATCGCAAAATTACAAAGTTTATCTTAATAAATGTATGCACATATTTGCTTTGACACTGACGGGTTGACAGGCTGAAGGACGGATGGATATGTCTCCCTATAGCTTTGTGTGTTGGCCCAATATTGAACCAGATTGGTCAGAGGGACAACTTGATATTTTGCGCAGTTAGGGCCCAGCCCCTTAATATGGCTCAACACTATGCCAGCATTGAATCAACGCTTAGCCTTTGCTGAAATATAATTGAATGACACATCAACAAATACAATTCAACAAAAAACAAATCAACAAATAACTAATCAATTTTGAATCTCAATTTTTACCCAAATATCTACCCGGCAAACACAAAACATCTGTATAACATTTGTACAACGTCGGCCCAACGTCTTCGACGTTGGTCCAAAATTGTACACATGTTATGCAAAAGTTTAGTGTTTACCGGCTATGCCACAGACTTCAGATATATTTCTAATGTAAAAAAACAAATCTCAAGAAATGAACATGTTTTTCTGTGGATACAATAAGGTTGTAATTCTGCCCGTTCTTGAGCATTCAACCAACAATGGTCAGTGGGACTACTTCATATTTTGCTCAGTCCTTCTGAGCTAGCAGTCCTACCCCTAGCCGAGTCATGCGAGCAGAGAAGTTAGATATTCCCTGGCCCGCATGGGATATAATATATCCATGCACAATCCTCAAAAATTGTCATTGAAATACGCTGTACTGCGAAAGACTGTGTGTCACACAAATTTCCGATTTATCTCCGAAACTGTGCGTTATTTGCTGATTTTTGAGTATATTTCTTCAATGTCGCACTTCCCTGTAGCCCATGATCACCATTAACCTTTTCAATGTTACATCACTAACAGGTTATGTAGTTTTATTCAATTTAATCTCGCAAAATTTTTCACATGCATTTTGTTTTTCAAATGGGGGGGGGGGTGTTGACACACTAGCGCGATTTTGACAGAGTAAGATGTGTTTTATAGCCAGGGCACATTTAATGCCAAAATATGCCAAGGGTAATTAACATATTTTAACTGTTACACCATTTTTACCTTGTTTATTCTAGTTGTTTGGGGAATAGCATTAACCCTAACAGCGCGCTCATCGACTTTAGATGTCAATATCTGGCATCTGTAGACGTCAGATTCTGACATCTAAATTGGATGTGATATGCTGTTGCCGTTTTCGCTTGTTTTATTCTGGATGTTTGAAGTAGACCTATAGCATTTATGTGATGATAAATTATTTTGTGTTCATTTTTTCAAATTAAGATTGTAATTTTGTCCGTTCTAATTGTGTTATACCAAAAAGTCGTATCTGTTCACTCGTAAAGTAAGCAGATGCGACCTTTTGGCTTTGCAGAGCATACTACTCGTCCCAGTCACCTTGTGTCGCTGCAGTATGTGTGTCATACGCTAGATGGCGCTGTCTTTGGCCTTTTGATACTCAACTTAAGACGTCAAAATCTGACGTCTG
Source organism: Flabesymbios commensalis (assembly GCA_964017125.1). Classification (NCBI taxonomy): domain Eukaryota; kingdom Metazoa; phylum Annelida; class Polychaeta; order Terebellida; family Flabelligeridae; genus Flabesymbios; species Flabesymbios commensalis. The sequence goes on from CAXHKU010000310.1 coordinate 51,607, forward strand.
TAGACGTCAGAGACGTCAGATTTTGATTTCACCTGTTTTATTCCTGAAGTTTTGATCAATAGAATTTATGTGATGAGAATTTAGTTAAATTGTTTTCATTCAATGGGGGAATTGCACGGGGGAGGGGGAGGGGGGGGGGGGGTTGTCGTACCTTTTGACCATTTACCAGCTGATGATGGACAGATGTACAGATGGAAGAAGAAATTGATGCTAGATTTTTTTATAACAGGTAATGTCATATGCGACTTTTCGGCAGCATTTATTCAGACTTTCATCGTGTATGGTTGGTGTCTCAGAAATGAGAAAATGAAGATGACACAGATTTTTTTGCAATTAAATTTATTAGTTTTCATTCATCTGGAGATGTGAACTGCCACATTTGTAGATGTATCAGGTGTGTGTTGTGTGTGTGTGTGTGTGTGGGGGGGGGGGTATGGAGTATCTTTTGACCATCGGCAAACTGATAAGCAATCACTGCAGTCTTACTGTGGCATTTCGCCTATTATTGTGTGTTTTTAGTTCTATACAATAGGAACGAAACTGGGTTCGATCCTATTGTATAAGCCATCCATTCACTCCGTGGCGCCTCTGTGTCAATGTAATTCAGTAGATGATGTATCCTTTCACTGTTTTGTTCTTAATAGTCAACATTTATTATACAAAGTGTCTCTTTGAGAGGCTGATTTATTTAAAAAGAAAACATAATACATGGTCTATGACTGTAAAAAACGTATTGAAACGCAGATGTGTTGTAAAACGCGGGATATTCTACTGTGCGACAAAGCTTGATTTCTGTGTTGCCTTCTAATTTAACTCCTTCATTTTCCAAGCTTGCCTTGCTTGCCTTGCTTGTTCCTTCGAAGTTCTTCAAAGTTCCAGAAAAAGGTCCACACAGCTATGCTCAATCGTACCTAGCTGGTAGTTATAATAATCAATTCCACTAAAATCGCAAAATTACAAAGTTTATCTTAATAAATGTATGCACATATTTGCTTTGACACTGACGGGTTGACAGGCTGAAGGACGGATGGATATGTCTCCCTATAGCTTTGTGTGTTGGCCCAATATTGAACCAGATTGGTCAGAGGGACAACTTGATATTTTGCGCAGTTAGGGCCCAGCCCCTTAATATGGCTCAACACTATGCCAGCATTGAATCAACGCTTAGCCTTTGCTGAAATATAATTGAATGACACATCAACAAATACAATTCAACAAAAAACAAATCAACAAATAACTAATCAATTTTGAATCTCAATTTTTACCCAAATATCTACCCGGCAAACACAAAACATCTGTATAACATTTGTACAACGTCGGCCCAACGTCTTCGACGTTGGTCCAAAATTGTACACATGTTATGCAAAAGTTTAGTGTTTACCGGCTATGCCACAGACTTCAGATATATTTCTAATGTAAAAAAACAAATCTCAAGAAATGAACATGTTTTTCTGTGGATACAATAAGGTTGTAATTCTGCCCGTTCTTGAGCATTCAACCAACAATGGTCAGTGGGACTACTTCATATTTTGCTCAGTCCTTCTGAGTTAGCAGTCCTACCCCTAGCCGAGTCATGCGAGCAGAGAAGTTAGATATTCCCTGGCCCGCATGGGATATAATATATCCATGCACAATCCTCAAAAATTGTCATTGAAATACGCTGTACTGCGAAAGACTGTGTGTCACACAAATTTCCGATTTATCTCCGAAACTGTGCGTTATTTGCTGATTTTTGAGTATATTTCTTCAATGTCGCACTTCCCTGTAGCCCATGATCACCATTAACCTTTTCAATGTTACATCACTAACAGGTTATGTAGTTTTATTCAATTTAATCTCGCAAAATTTTTCACATGCATTTTGTTTTTCAAATGGGGGGGGGGGGTGTTGACACACTAGCGCGATTTTGACAGAGTAAGATGTGTTTTATAGCCAGGGCACATTTAATGCCAAAATATGCCAAGGGTAATTAACATATTTTAACTGTTACACCATTTTTACCTTGTTTATTCTAGTTGTTTGGGGAATAGCATTAACCCTAACAGCGCGCTCATCGACTTTAGATGTCAATATCTGGCATCTGTAGACGTCAGATTCTGACATCTAAATTGGATGTGATATGCTGTTGCCGTTTTCGCTTGTTTTATTCTGGATGTTTGAAGTAGACCTATAGCATTTATGTGATGATAAATTATTTTGTGTTCATTTTTTCAAATTAAGATTGTAATTTTGTCCGTTCTAATTGTGTTATACCAAAAAGTCGTATCTGTTCACTCGTAAAGTAAGCAGATGCGACCTTTTGGCTTTGCAGAGCATACTACTCGTCCCAGTCACCTTGTGTCGCTGCAGTATGTGTGTCATACGCTAGATGGCGCTGTCTTTGGCCTTTTGATACTCAACTTAAGACGTCAAAATCTGACGTCTGTAGACGTCAGAGACGTCAGATTTTGATTTCACCTGTTTTATTCCTGAAGTTTTGATCAATAGAATTTATGTGATGAGAATTTAGTTAAATTGTTTTCATTCAATGGGGGAATTGCACGGGGGAGGGGGAGGGGGGGGGGGGGGTTGTCGTACCTTTTGACCATTTACCAGCTGATGATGGACAGATGTACAGATGGAAGAAGAAATTGATGCTAGATTTTTTTATAACAGGTAATGTCATATGCGACTTTTCGGCAGCATTTATTCAGACTTTCATCGTGTATGGTTGGTGTCTCAGAAATGAGAAAATGAAGATGACACAGATTTTTTTGCAATTAAATTTATTAGTTTTCATTCATCTGGAGATGTGAACTGCCACATTTGTAGATGTATCAGGTGTGTGTTGTGTGTGTGTGTGTGTGTGGGGGGGGGGGTATGGAGTATCTTTTGACCATCGGCAAACTGATAAGCAATCACTGCAGTCTTACTGTGGCATTTCGCCTATTATTGTGTGTTTTTAGTTCTATACAATAGGAACGAAACTGGGTTCGATCCTATTGTATAAGCCATCCATTCACTCCGTGGCGCCTCTGTGTCAATGTAATTCAGTAGATGATGTATCCTTTCACTGTTTTGTTCTTAATAGTCAACATTTATTATACAAAGTGTCTCTTTGAGAGGCTGATTTATTTAAAAAGAAAACATAATACATGGTCTATGACTGTAAAAAACGTATTGAAACGCAGATGTGTTGTAAAACGCGGGATATTCTACTGTGCGACAAAGCTTGATTTCTGTGTTGCCTTCTAATTTAACTCCTTCATTTTCCAAGCTTGCCTTGCTTGCCTTGCTTGTTCCTTCGAAGTTCTTCAAAGTTCCAGAAAAAGGTCCACACAGCTATGCTCAATCGTACCTAGCTGGTAGTTATAATAATCAATTCCACTAAAATCGCAAAATTACAAAGTTTATC